>BDUI01008182.1:22102-34044 GCA_002335545.1 Apodemus speciosus
GTGGTCACCTGCTCAGGGAGGCAGTGTTTCGAAGAACTCAGGGAAGCAAGGCCGGCTGGGTCCGCCCACCTGGAGTTCTGAGGTTCTCTGTGGAGGTCAGGAGCAGTTTCAGAGGGTGGCTCGTGGCTGCTCCCAGGGCCAGAGAGGAATCCTTGATTCTAAATCTATCTGGCCATCTAGATCCACCCAAGCAGACTCCCAAGGGCCACGATGGACAAGTACAAAATCCGCCAGCTGGGGCTGAGCTCATATCTGAATAAGAACACGTCCTCRGTCCCCATCGCTTCCCAGCAGACCTTCTGTCTCCCTCACTCAATGGGGAAAATGGGCAAACTAGCTCCTTTCCATAGCTTAAACCATAAGTTCAAGGCTCCAAAGACGGCAGTTGTCTGGCTGGCGTTTCTGCTATCTCACCTTCTGGTAACCTTTAGTGACCCCAGCAGACCCCATGTCACTAGTCCTGCCATCGGTCTGACCAACAGTCCCCTCTTCGTTCAAAGATTGTCCTCACTCAGCGTCTGGCAGCGTTCAGTGCAGTAATTACCAATGCCTTGGCTCCTATGAGGTTCTTCCCACTCTGGAAGGGATTGGCAAGGAGCAGCAATTTGGAGCTTTCTGTTTACAAACACACTAACCTTACAAATTACAAGGCAGTGGCAGCAAGAACAAAACATGCCCGTCTCCAGTCCCCTTTTCACTTCTTGTTTAGCTACATTCCTTGACACCCTGTGTGGTGATTTGAATGAAGATTGGTCCAGGGAGTGGTGCGGTTAGGAGGTGTGGCTTTGTTGGAGTGGGTGTGGCCTTGTTGGAGGAAGTGCGTCACTGTGGGGGTGGGCTTTGAGATCTTCCTCCTTGCTTCCAGTCAGTCAGTCTTCTCCTAGATGCCTTGGGAAGAGAAGGTAGAGCTCTCAGCTCCTCCAGCACCATGCCTGSCTGGATGCTGCCATGAACCCGCCATAATGATAATGGACTGACTCCCTGAGTCTGTAAGTAAGCACCCAACTAAATGTCGTCCTTTATAGGAGTCGCCCTGGTCATGATGTCTCTTTATAGCAATGAAACCCTAAGTAAGACACCCTGTGTAGGAGGTCACCTCTGGAATTTATGGGAGACCCGCCACAGCACTGTGGGAGGAGCCTGTGGCTGAGGGCACCCACTGGCATATTCTTTCAGGAGCTCTGTGATCCATTAGTGACTCTGATGTGCCAGTGGGGGTGGGGGGTGGTGAGCAGACAGATGTGAACTGTACGTGACTCTGGGTTACCTACCTGTTCTGTTCCAGAAATAACCCCTGAGGCCCAGCAAGGCTAGAGAGTGTACTCGGGGTTACAGAATGACAGGGAGAGTCTGAGGAGAGACTCCCAGGATCTTCATGATGCTGCCTCCTCCCAGGAGACTCAATGCAAACCGAGTAGTCGGTCATCCAGAAGATGGCTTGTCACCACCTGGAAGGTGACCTTGCAGCACCAAGAAAGGTGTCATATGGAAGGTGAGTCTGTAATGACATTGTGCTACCTGAAGGTGACTTTCTACCAGTTCCTTTTTCTGGCACCATAACGTGATCTGCTTAGTTGAAACCTTGCTTATTTATACAAGGACTCTGTTTTCTCTTTCTCCGAAGCCTCCCTCATCCTGCCCATATCCTATAAAGTTATTAAAAACAATCACTCCCAGCAGACCAGCAACACCACTAGAATTCACTGTGATTCTTGTCGCTTTAACAAAATACGCGAGAGGACCAGAGGCTCTGTCTTCAGCTCACAGTTTCAGAGGGTTCAATGGCTTCTCTGCTCCATGCATGTGAGCAAAACATCATGGTAGTGGGGGCCTGTGGAGGAGCACCATCATGTCATGATAGACAGGAGAGATGGAGGTGAGGTGTGGGGATGTGGGGATGAGGAGGGAGAGAGGCCGTCCCAAGGGAGGAGGGTCATGCCTCCAATGGCCCCACCTCCTAAAGATTCCAGAACTTCTCAAAAATAGTACCATCATCAGGAGCCAGGCATTCAACCCGTGAGCCTTTTGTGAGGGACGATTTACATCTATGCCGTAGCAACACGAACACTCCTTCCTGGTTAAATCAAGCTTCTAGAAGGCCTCCCTGATAGAAATATTTTAAAAGATTTATTTAGTTTATTTTATATGCATGTGTGTTTGCCTACATATGTGTCTGTGCACCACATGCTTGTCTGGTGCCCAAGGAGGTCGAAAAAGGGCATTGGTGCCCCCTGGAACTGGAGTTATAGATGGTCGGGAGCTGTCGTGGGGTTGCTGGGAGCTGAACCTGGGTTCTCTGCAAATGCAGAAATGCTCTTAATGGCCAAGACATCTTATCTCTGTACCTTAACCCACTTCCCAAATTTTAGCAGAATTACAGAAAATAGCACATCAGCCCTGGAGGCTTTGGAACTGCCTCCATTTGCATTCAAGACACACATCCCTCTGACACTGCCCTGTCCTCCCCCACAACAGTGAGGCCAGTTTGGCAGAGAGCAACTTTTCCTCAAAAGTTGGTTTGGGGCCACCCAGCAAAGGAAAGTGGAATGCCCCAGTGGTCTGCTCGAAGGAGCCTTTGCTCCATTCCAGCAATTAGTGGGAAATTCAAATGGCTTCCAGCTAGAACTTTCAGTGCCTCTGAAGGGAATCGGGAAGATAAATCCGTGCTGTTTGAGATGCTTGTAAAGGGTTCCCAGCCTTCAGCCTCAAGGGCACCAGGGTCCCACAGCCTTTGATCCTCTAAATTTAGCTCTTTTTATTCCATAAACATTTCAAACATGCAGTTAATTCTGATTCCCTGAAGAACCACCTGCAATCAGAGCACACACAGGTCCAGGAAGAGTACCAGCCTTTCAGAACACCCGGAGCCTTCCCGGAAGTCACAGCTGGACACTGGTTAGGGTGCCTTGACCTCAGAACCGTCCCTTGGAAAAGTACGTGAAATTTTACTCCATGTTGTTTGCAATGCAGCAAATAATGATGGAGAAGGCATTAGGGACCCAGGCCCCCCCTGCAGGATGCTAGGGAAAAAGCAGAGGAGTGGGGTGGATTGTGGTATGCATGCTGGTAAAGAAAAAAGACAATCATTTTAAGTATTAAGGGGTATGTATATGTGTGTGTGTSTGTCTGTCTGTCTGCACATTTGCACACAGATGGGCCTCGCTCATATGTAATCTTTTATAGATAGATAGAGCATGCACACACACATTTACACACACACACCACTCACAAAAATGCAGGAAGCTACCAATGATGACTTCTCGGGAAAGGTGACATTTAGTTTGATATTCAGAGAACAGTTAGAACTACGCGTGATTTTTCTGCCTTTTTGAGTTCCTCTTTACGTGGCTGTCAGATTGTTTATGTCATTCATAACAATCCAGCCAGGGAAATGGGTAGGTGATGATGCTGGCTTGTTCTGAGAGCCAGGGAGCACAAGTCGGGGCTATCATTCAGAAAAGAACATGCTGTTTCTGTCTTCCGCTTGCTTGGAAAGCGCTGTCATCATGAACCTTTGCTCTGTCGCTTTATCATGTTTGTGGCACAGTGAACGGGAAAACGGAGCTTTCTATCATCACTGTGAGCGACAACCAGTGGAGGGATGTGTGCTCTGGGTAACAGTTATGTGCAGAACATTGTTTCCCAGTATGCAGAATATATTAAAACATTTCTCAGTGTCATGGGTATCAGCTCTTTGCCTCCAGAGTTAACCTTGTGAGTATCCATTGTGTGTGTGTGCGCGTGTGCGTGTGCGTGTGTCCTGGGGTGTCCTCTTCTATTGCTCCCCACTTTATTTCCTTGAAATGGGGTCTCTCATTGAACCTCAAGTTCATCCCGTGGGTTAGGCTGCCTGGCCAGCTTTATCGATCTTACGGTGGTTTTGAATGAGCAACGACCCCCACCAGTACACTTGTTTGAACACTCGCTCCCCAGCTGGTGGTGTAGTTTGGGGATGTTGTGGACGCTTAGGAGGTGGAGCTTTGATAGAGGAAGTCTGTCACTGGGCGGGTGGGCCTTTATAGCCTTGCCTACTTCCTGTTCTTTCTCTGCTTCCGGTGTTTGGATGAAAATGTGACCATCTAACTTCCTGTTCCTGCTGCCATGTTTTCCATGTCTATCGCCATGCTCTCCCCCCCCCCCCCCATGGTGGACTCTCTCCCTTTGGAACCGTAGGCTGAAACAAACCCTGTCTTCCCCAAGTTACCTTTGGTCAGAGTATTCTCCCACAGCAATGGAAAAGAAATTAAAACAGGCTGTATCTGTCCCCCCTCCCCCAGGACATCACATCACATGTATGCCTGGATATTTATGTGGGTGCTATGGATTTGAACTCAGGTCCTCATCATTATAGAGAAGTGCTCTGACCCATTAGGCTGGAGGCTTTGGCCTGGAACCATGGGGGGGGGGGGGGAACAAGCCTGAATGTGTCAGAGGCTCCCATGTGTTGACTTGGAAAAGCCAATGACAGGGAAATAAACTTGCTATTGAGCCTGGCAATATCCTTGGAAGCTTGAATCAAGCCATTCCAGAGTCTTGAAAGTTATAGAACCAAATAACATTCTTTTATCTTAATTAAGTATAAGGGTTTTCCCCCACGGTGTTCAAGCAAAAGGTTCTAAACACAAGCAATAAGTAGAAACATTTCCAGTCATTAGCTGCCTTGCAAAACACTGGATGACCCTGGGTATTCAAATGGAACATAAACAACTAAGGCCAGAGAGAGCTTTTCCTTCCACACAGAATCGATTCCGGGCATTTGGGAGACAACATGACACAGTTTAAATCCATTTCAACCCAAGATTTTGACTGACTGATAAAATCATGAATTGTGGAGGCGGAGCCCTAACTCAGCTGTGAAGAGGAAGTACTACTCTTGCAGAAGACCCAGGTTCAATTTCTAGCTCCCACACTGAGTGGCACACAACCACATGTAACTCCAACTCCAGTAGGACTAACGCCCTCTTCTGGCCTCTTTAGGGACTTGCATGTTTGTGTATGTACCCAAACGTACCCAGACACACATGCATACACATAGTTAAAAACCAACCAACCAACCAACCAACCAACCAACCAACCAACCTCACTGACTCATAGGTGACCAGGCAGCTGGATGGCAGCACTTCCTACTTTTGGTCTTTTGCTGCTCTGTCTCCTTCCTGTTTCGTGACTAACCATTGCTATTTTTCTGGTCATACACCAGCCATCTCCCCACCTTCTAGAGTTGGAACTGCTGGGAGTAATTGAAAGCTTCTCTTCCAAGAATGCATTAACTGTGTCAGCCTCTGTCTGAATGATAGAAATGACAAGCAAACCATCAAATACCGCATTCATACAGAGACATCTCCCCACCACCACCAAAAGATGTCACTGAAGAGAACTCAGCAAGCCCAGGACTGCGAGGAGGCGGCTCTTGTGTTTTCTGAGGACTGAAAATAACAACTTTAAATGACACATTTCCCTTCACGGAGGATGATTACATTGATGGCAGGAACCTCAGATGCATTATCCACAGGTTCACAGATCTCCCAAAGACAGAATCCAGCTGGTATATGATGCTAATATCTGGTTTTATAGAATATCATGTTTTAACCAAAGGACTAAGGCAGCATGAAATCCTGGGCATCCACCTTTTCTTTTGATATTTTTTAGTTGGTTAAATTGTGTGTGTAGGAGCGAATACCATGTGTGGGGGTGCTACAGAGTTTATAGGATCCCCCTGGAGCGGGATTTATAGGTGATTGTGGGCAGCTCGATATGGATTCTGAAAACTCTAGTCTTCTGCAATAGCAAACTAGCTCTTTTTTATAATTAAAAGTAAGTTTATATGCATTGGTATTTGCTGCATATAAATCTGTGTAGCACATGTGTGGTTAGTGGGAAGGAGGTCAGAAGCGGGTATCTGATCTTACTGGGACTGAAATGATAGATGGTTGGGAGCAGTCATATGGGTGCTGGGAATTCAACGTGGGTTCTCTGCGAGAGCAGCCAATGAATGCTCCTAACTACCGAGTCATCTCTCCACCTCCTGGTGTCTATCTCTTTTGTAAATGGCAATAGTTTACAACTCCATCTATGAATGGTAAAGAATACAAGATACACTTGTAAGAGAGATATCCCAAGTGCATAATAACTGGACTTATGGGCATGGTTGACCGCAAAATTGTCTATCAGTCAAGTCTCCATGGATGGCTGGAGGGACTACGCTCTGCTTCTCACATTTGGAAGTTATTAGTTACTGGGTTGTTGTTTGTTGTTGTTGTTGTTAGAGGTTTTCCTTGTTTTTTTTTTTGTTTTGTTTTGTTTTGTTTGATGCTGTGGCAAAATATCTGTCAAAGGCAACTTATGGAACGGAGGGTTTATTCTGGCTCTTGGTTTGAAAGTACAGTCCATCCCAACAGGCATGTTGTAACCAAAGGAGGATACGAGGCAGCCGCTCACGTTGGATCCCGTCAAGAGGCAGAGAGATGGACGCTGGTGCTCGGCTCCTTTTCTGCCTGTTAGTTAGGGCAGGAGCCCAGCCCACCGCACGATTCCACCCACATTTAGGTTCTCCTCACTTCAGCTAACCCAGTCTTGAAACGCCTGCACAGATGAGCCCAGCCCAGAGGTCTGTCTCCTTGATGATTCCAGATCCTGCTAAGTTGACGATCAGTATTAGCAGCCACAGAAGAAAAGCCCACAATGCCTTGCTCAGAGCTGCCTGAAGAAGGGACGACATGGAGGGTGAAGGCAGGAGCTCGCTTTATTGTGGGGCYGAGGAAGCAAGCTTTCTAATCAGGAGGAAGCCTCAGATGGGTCAGCAGGAAGAGAATAAAAAGGGAGAGATGGATTGACTGAAGGCTGGAGAGCTTAATTGATCTGCTCTCTGAATCTTGCTTATTCAACGTGCTCTCACTAGTGAGCTGTGATATCTAGCCTCCCTGCTCAGGGCGCCTGACTCTCTTTCAATTATCTGCTTACATAGAATGTAACAGGGGCTGCCTTTCTTTGAATTTATTTTCCANTTTTTTTTTTGTTTTGTTTTGTTTTGTTTGATGCTGTGGCAAAATATCTGTCAAAGGCAACTTATGGAACGGAGGGTTTATTCTGGCTCTTGGTTTGAAAGTACAGTCCATCCCAACAGGCATGTTGTAACCAAAGGAGGATACGAGGCAGCCGCTCACGTTGGATCCCGTCAAGAGGCAGAGAGATGGACGCTGGTGCTCGGCTCCTTTTCTGCCTGTTAGTTAGGGCAGGAGCCCAGCCCACCGCACGATTCCACCCACATTTAGGTTCTCCTCACTTCAGCTAACCCAGTCTTGAAACGCCTGCACAGATGAGCCCAGCCCAGAGGTCTGTCTCCTTGATGATTCCAGATCCTGCTAAGTTGACGATCAGTATTAGCAGCCACAGAAGAAAAGCCCACAATGCCTTGCTCAGAGCTGCCTGAAGAAGGGACGACATGGAGGGTGAAGGCAGGAGCTCGCTTTATTGTGGGGCYGAGGAAGCAAGCTTTCTAATCAGGAGGAAGCCTCAGATGGGTCAGCAGGAAGAGAATAAAAAGGGAGAGATGGATTGACTGAAGGCTGGAGAGCTTAATTGATCTGCTCTCTGAATCTTGCTTATTCAACGTGCTCTCACTAGTGAGCTGTGATATCTAGCCTCCCTGCTCAGGGCGCCTGACTCTCTTTCAATTATCTGCTTACATAGAATGTAACAGGGGCTGCCTTTCTTTGAATTTATTTTCCARAACTGATGCATTTCCTCCGACAGGCAGCAGAAGTGTGAAGTAGTTTGCTTGCCAGAAGGCCAGTGTTTCTGGATAAAAGCAAGCACAGAAACTACGTTTATATGTCTGTCTGCCACATCTTGTCTGTCTGTCTGCCTGTCTGTCTGTCTGTCTGTCTGTCTGTCTGTCTGTCTGTGTCTCTCCATCTTTTCCCCCATCTGAGAGTTTTATTCTCCCGTGAAGTGGTGGAGGTGGACAGTGATGGCTTTGTGAGACCCATTGGATTGAGAAGAAGATAGAGGAGAGACACAGAATGGACACCATCAAAAGGTCATCTCATTGGCTCTGAGCCCCAGACTTACCCCAGCCCTTTGTATCCCTTACTACACAGCCCACAGTTGGGTAGCCAGCCAAAAAACCTGTCCCTTCTAACCAATTCCTTCATGGGAAATTGGAGGATTCTGGGGAGAAATGCAGAGCAGGGCTATTCTGACTCTCATGCCCCCATTTAATTAGGCCTGATGTTCAAAAAAATACCCCAGGTCGTGGTGGCAGGCTAAGGAGCTGGCAAGTAGCCTCGGCTTTGAACGTAAGCAAAACGTACACTAGACGGCATTGTAAGAGTCACACACAGGGACCAGCATACCAGGGGAGGAGAGAAGATAGGGGACATGGTAGAAAACACACCAAGGTCCTGGGATTCTTCCCATTTCTTCCTTCCAATTAAGTATCACATTGCACACACCCCTCGTCCAAGCAGCTTTTAACCTTGAACATGACCTCAGATTTTACAGATGTGTATGGCATGCACCCCTGCATCGTAGATGGCTCTGATCTGAGCAGCAGGCTAGGAAGAGCAGAAAGGTGAAGTTCTCTTGACCTTAAGGCACAGTGAGACTGCTGGGGGTGGGTCCTAATCGAATACACCTGGTGTCCTCATAAGAATAACAACATTGGATGTACAAAGTAACCCAGTGGTACACATTCACCGGAGGATGGCCATGCGAGAAGTGACAGGAAGATGGTCATGTGCAAGCCAAGGGTGGTGGTGGGGAGGTCTTGAGAGACGCCAGCCCTATGGGCATCTTGATCTTGTATCTCTGTTCCTCAGAACTACCGGAGAACTAATTCCACAATGGAAGCCAGCCAGCCCACATATGGTGTTGCCTTAGTCACTGTTCTATTGCTGTGAAGAGACGCCATGATGAAGGCGACAATTATAGTAAGAGCAAGCATTTAATTAGGGGCTTGCTTACGGTTCCAGAGGTTTTAGTCCRTTATCGTCATGGTGGGGAGCACGACGGCATGCAGGCAGGTGCTGGAGCAGTAGCTGAGAGTTAAATCCTGATTCGTAGGCAGGAAGGAAGAGAGAGACAGACAGACAGGCAGGCAGGCAGACAAGCAGACAGACAGAGACAGAAACAGAGACAGAGAGATAGAGAGACCCTGGGCTTGGAGTGGGCTTTTGGGACCTCAAAGCTCACCCACAGTGACACACCCTTTCCACCAAGGCCACATCTATTCCTTTTAAATAGTGCTACTCCCTGGCACCTAAACATTCAAATATATAAGCTTTGGGGGGGGGGCATTCTTATTCAAACCAACACTAGTATCATTTCTTCTCCTGCCTTTTGTACTGAAACTGGGAACCAAGACACTTGCTAATTTTAATCCCCCCTCCTGTGGGCTGACCCTAGAGAGGCCCTGAGTCAGCCTCAGGCAGCCAGGCAGCCAGTGGCACCCCAGGCTGAAGGTCAAAGTCAGCCTCTTAAGTACCTCCTCTCTGAGAAGCCACCTACCATCTAGAGCACAGAAGGGAAGCACCGCCCATTCAATGTCACGGCTGCCACCACCAGCTGCTTTGTAGAGCGCTGCACAACCCCTAGTTGCCTCTGTCCCAGCTGCACATTTCCATTTCAGCCTCCCGGGTCCCTTAGATTTGCTGTTCAGCGCCATCTTGGAAACTCAGACCCTGGCTCCCTCCCCCAGCACCTCCAGCTACTTCTGCTCAGTTTGGTGGTAGCTCCTGTCCTTCCCCCCTGGTGAAGGTCTGCTGTATACATTCATTATGTGCACACAGGCACACACACACACACACACACACACACACACACACACACTTCCAAAGCTCTCTCCTATCCCAACCTAAAGCTACAGAGATGCAAGGCCAGTTTGCTTCCTCTGTTTGCATCTCTGCGTACACATAGTGATCAAACTACAGACAAGACAGGAGAACAAACAATAGACTCTACTAACTGGGCATCTTGGAAGGAAAGGTTCTCAAGTCAAGTGGGAACACTCCAGATTGATTTCAAGAGTAGCCTCTCACCGAGCACGAGACTGAATGCCAAGAGACCCCAGAGGAGGACTTCCCAGTTATAGAGATGGATGATGGGGACACTAGTCCCCTACTAATTCCATAGAGTGACAGTGACCCTAGCACCAGCCGGCCTCCTGGCTCTGTCACAACTCGGTGTCAGGTGAACCTTCTCATTCCTACACAGAACAGTGCAAGCAAGTCTCTCGGCTCTGTAGACCRTCACACTCTCTCTARAGTTGTTTTGAGATCGACATGGCCCATCCTAACGAACCCCCTGCCTCGTTCCCAGTCCTTTCCCTGCCAGTCTCTACCATGAAATASTTTTGCATCTGAGCAATGAAATTAAACTTATGTGGAGGGCAAGGAACAGTTGTAACGCCATCTAAACATGAGCYGAGGGAAGCAGTGAGCAAATGGCTACCCAGGATGTGGGTGATACCCGGAGGGCTCACCCATCATACTCTCTCAGCTTGTCATCGTGGCAGTGCAGGGGCTGATGGGAGTTCTGGAAAGGAGGGGCCGTGGATGGATACACTGAGAGGCTTCGAGCAAAAAGAAGGGGCTCTAGCTTCTTCCCCTAGTGAGTCTGCTTGCAGGGTTAAAGGGTTTCCCCCATGTCCCATGCAGGATTTGGGGAAGTAGAATGATATCGAAACTCTGCCCATGGCTTCTAGGAGTTTGGGTTTTAATAGGTAAGACTAAATAAACATGGGATGTTTGGTCATGTGTGAGGCAGAAGCGAGATGAGAGGGAGCAAGCCCCTAGAGAGAGACTGAGACATGGGAAGGGGGTTATCACAGAGGATCTTGTGCCTTGACCTGGGGCTATACTGGAAGCTATACTGGGGCTATACTGGGGCTAACCAGGGAAGGGTTCACAAGGAACCAGGATAGGGATGCAGCCACCGAGAGATAAAGAAGTCAGGCCGGTGGAAACAGGTGCAGTGGAGGCTCGGGCTGTGGATAACATGGTCTAGCAAAGAGGGTGCCCAGAACTAACCTGAGGAGATTGTGTAAAGTAGAGATAGAGGCGGCAGGCCTGCTTGCCAGCTGCYGCAACAATCCAGACGTGGAAACAAGAGCTCTCTATCACTTCCCAAGGAGAAGCCTGGTCTCCCTCATTTCTTCCCCGTTGCCTCTTCTAGATACTTGGGWCGTTCACTTCTGAGTTCACTCGAACACCCACACTCAGGCCAATTCTTGTCCCTGCCACAAGACACTCATTTCCCTCGGGGAAGACCCAGTGACACAGGAAGGGCAAGAGGGAGCTGATGGCATGCTAGACAGTGTCCACAAGGCAGCCATTGACTGGGGACAACCCTCACCACCTGGACGCTGCATTACTCGGCGTCTTTTAAAATCTGCTCACCATCACAGTGGCCTCTTGGATTTCCCTCTGACTCCGTATCTTAATAGTAATCTCGGGTCCAGGAGAGGGAGAGCTTAGTGATTTTAGAGCAATGGATACTCTTCAAAAGGGTCTGGGTTCGATGCCCAGCACCCACATGGAGGCTTCCTATGGTGCTAAGGCAGCTTTAAACTCAGAACAGGCCTCTGGGTACATCACATTTGTAGAGGAGTGGGGCAAAGTTGCGACCTCTGCAGTCACAGGGCAGCGAGAAGAGCCATGTCTTTGTCCCTAAGGGAGAGAGAGGCTCTCAGCATGCTGAGCAGTGGCGCTGACACATAGAGGAAAATCCAGACTGTTTCCAGTTTGACCTATAGCCCACGATCCCAAGTAACTTTCCTAGATTTTAAAGGCCCCTGCACACTCTCCATTCCCTAACGACCCTTCCAAACAGTCTTATAAAGCTGTCCAGATAGGGGCTGGAGAGCTAGCTCAGGCTATAAAGTGCTTGCCTGAGTTGGAGACTGGGAGCCCCAGAACCCACATAAAAAGTGGGGGTGGCAGTGA
>BDUI01008183.1:6583-23104 GCA_002335545.1 Apodemus speciosus
GGAGAAAAGATAGTTCAGAGTTAGGGCTCCAAATCTAGCCCACACCCACACAATGAGCAGACATGCTCCAAGATCCCCCAGAAACCCGGGCTCCGCATGAAGTTGTACAGCTGCATGTTCACAGCAGAATCACGACATTGCTAAAAACAGACAACTGACTTGAAATCAAAGTAGTAAATTGAAAATTTAACCGGGAAACTATCTAGTACCCTACRTCCCTAGCCAAGGTAAGCTTTAGCCAAGATTACAAGAAATATGCATTAGGTTATACTCCAAACATTCATGTTGGCTACATACTTTATGCATGTAAATATACTTATAGTGTTCTCCTCTACATTCCTACTCCATAGGAATTTCAATTATTTAGTTTTGGTTTTATATGCAACATATTTTTTCCTTTTCAACTTTCCTGCGATATTGTGTGATTGTTTCAAGTCTCCTATCTAGCACATTCTTGCCTTGAGGAATTCTGAGTCRTTTTAAAGCAGTAGTATTAACTGGTTATTACTAAATCTGGATAACCACTTTTATTCAAACTTGAAAGGTTGATTCGATAGAAATTTATCACATGCACAGACCTTGTTTAACATACAATACACATAATGCTATGCTAACATGTGCAATATTTAGCTCAAGTATACCCTATTGGTATACATCTTCCCAGGCCTAGGAGTGCCAGGATGGATCTAGTATCAACAAGGGGGGAGGGGCATAGCCTGGTGGTGCGTGCCCTTGGATGATGGACAAGCAACCAGCGATGCCAGCGTGCTTCTCTGATGTGGGTACTGATGCCATTCCCAGTCTTCGGCCTCTGAAATAGGATTATTCCTTTGTGGCTTCTTTGTGCGTGGGTGGGTGGAGGCGGGGCAAGGTCCTGTCCTGTAACCCAGGCTGTTCTTGGGCTTACAATCCTCTCCCCTCGGCCCCCAGGAGTGCTGGTATCACAAGCATGGGCCCTTTCCTTTGTGTATTCAGCATGCGGTTTTGACAGCAAAAGATAAAAAACAGCACTGGGTCTGATAAAAAGCAGCACAGGCAAGCATCACTCTGGATGCTAAGAAGAATCATTCTCGGTAGCTGTGATGTGCTTTCGAGGCAAGCGTCAGAGAAACTAGGCACAGAAGATTAAACTGGGAAAAGCTTTTGATTTTATGAAAAAGCAACAAACAACGAATGACTGTGTTTAACAGATGGCATTTTACGACACAGGAGCCGAGGAGCAAACACTGACGTAAGGAATCAGGATGGCCTGTCCACAGTTCTCCTCATGAGATCATGAGACTGACAGCATCAACCATGAGCAACGGGCATCTCCCCTCCCCCTTGAGCTGTTCCCTCCCATGAACACATCTTTACAACCATGGGAAAGAAAGAGAGGAGAGAAGAAAAATAAAATAATTCCTTTTATTTTCTTAGGCACACGAGTGATTTGGGATACCAATTTTCAAGACATTGTAACTGCTTTGCCATTAGAATTCACTACTGTGAATCCCAGCCACCTTTGAGAACAGTCTGCGGCAGTCGCTGTGCAGTTCAGACGTACCAGGTCATAATTCAGTGGCAAAGTCAACAGTGTCTGTTCAATTTGTGAGTTTATTTGAACTCCTGAGTTTTAAATAGCCTACAAGTCATTCCTCTCCCCGTTTAAATGGCTTTTCAGCTTAAAGCAATGAACTTTAAAAATATATATCCTAAATACCTTATTAAAAGAGAAATCAGAAACATCTAATCTGAGGATCCAGACAATATTCCCTGGATCATTCCGAGCCTGGGAGAAGCCTTCAGCTGCGACATAATCTCAGCACCAAGGCCATCAACCCAGGCACAGTTGCCATCCGACTTCACAATAAGCCTCTTTTTCTCTTCAATGCTCCTTTTCTACAAATGGCATTCATCTGCCACACAGGAAGGATCTATTTGCACCAATGTGGCACACACCTAGCAGTTTTCAAGAACTGGAAAGATCAGTTTCACAGACAACAAATTTAAGTCACAGTAACTTCCCCAGGAAGAGTCTGAATCACTACTTCAGGTTAACAGGGAGGATGCTGGGGACAAGTGGGCCTCAGCCATGTAGTTTGCTGACAGTGAGGGCAAACAAACTGAATTCTACAGTTTCCCCGAGGGGAAACGGTATGAGCATTGGGGAAAGTCACTGTGGATCATTAGCAGCTGGTTACAGTGGAGTATGGCGGACTCTGAAAACATCCATTCACTTCTGAATATAAACTGAGAATGAACATTCTAACAACAAAGACTTGATAACACAATTTTTCACCAAGAGTACAGATTTCAATTATTCACAAATCAGATGATCAAATAAAAATGACATAAAAGCACAGTAAGTATAAACAGGGTTTTAAAAAGAGATAATGCAAATTTGTCAAAGTGGCCATCTTAGGAAAAATAGAACAAAATTTTAACCAGATTGAAAACCAGGTGGACTCTAAATGAATATAAAGCAACTTTAGACCGTAGTTAGCCAATGCAAGCACACTGCCTTTCATTCCTATGCATATGCATTTACTGAATACATATGGCTGGAGGCAGTGCGTGCCCAGTGCACTGCTTGGGAACTGCTGCAAGCCCAGGGTGCAGGGTTAGAGGCAGTGAACATGATCCAGCTACGCTGCACAGATTACACCGAATATAAATATAACCCAGCCACCAGATGCACCTATCAAATAACATGGCAATAATGAACTGCTCTTTACTGGTACCTTGGAAACGCTAAAGAAAGGAAAAGCATAACTACATTAGTACTTTAGAAATTGTCAATCCATACTATTATAAAAGTTGATGATTTATTATATAAAATTATGATTGGCAGAATACAGAAAATTATTTCTTTTGTCTTCACATCTGTAATACAATTACCAGGGAAAGTGTTAACATTTGGAAGAAGTTATTACAAATTACCAAAAGGTACTTATTTGGTCAAGTCCTTCAAGTTACAAATGCTAAGTAAATATAAAGCACTTCAAAGTACATGGACTGTAAAACAAGCATGAAAATCGTGATCTTAAATAAAGATTCCTTTAACAAAAAATAGCCAATGAGAAACACAAGAAAAATGTTGCTAAGTTGTAGTAAGAAGAACAAATCAAATATTTCCTTTATTCGGATGGATAAACTAAATAAAACTTAAAACTCAACAGGCAGCAGGGACTCAGTATATACACTTGGTTTCCTACCGATGACAAAGGTCTGGAGTCAGGGATGCACTTAGGCCAGGGGCCGTTTGTCCTACTCACCCCAGTCTTCTACTGCTACTCAGAGACAAAGGACTTTACGCATCAGGAAGGGAAGGAAAATCACCTGAACTGGGCCAAAACCTTGTGTGTGAACACTATCAAATTTATCTCTGGTGTTCAGACTAGAAAGATCTGCTTGCACAGGATTACTCTGGATGTCAGCAGTAACCAGGGCAAAGGTTTTACTGCCAGGAAAGGGCAGAGGAGAGAGAGCTGATAGGTTGGAACAGTCATAGAAAAGTGAGGTCCTTAACAGAAAACGTCACCGTATCACTACAGTCTCACTTGTCACAAACAAAATCAACTAATCATTAAGTTTGCAATTAAACTACTTCACAAATAAAGCTGATAAGTGAGAGCCTAGCACACGAATCATGTTGGATTACTGTACGCTAAGTCCTAAGTGCTGTTAGCAGACACGCGCTACAAGAGAAAGAACTGAGACAACTTCACATCTCAGAATTCCTGAGTCTTATCAGGGAAAAGGAACACCAAAGCCCCAAACAAAACAGCAATTATTCAGCAGACAGCGCTAATGTGGGCTTTTTGTGAATGTTTATAGTTTTAAAGCTGAAAACTATGGGGAGATACTATAAACATGATTTTAAAGCTTGTTTCTTTTTAACAAGGCGTTTTGACTAAACAAGGCCACCTGAATGACAACTTGAGAGATGGTAAGCCCAGCATTTTATAGGAATAATATGTTTATTTCAAAGCCTAATTATTAATATAAAAGGGAGAAATGGTTTGGTAAGAGTGCTATCGGACAGCCCTTGGATGAGGTCTAAAGGGTGAAACCAATATAATCAAATAAGAATGTGGGCCCCACGGTGAGCTGCTAAGTAATGTCCCTTTCACTTTGCATATTACACAGTGAAAACAAAAGGGGTCTTAAGAGCACTTCAGTCCCACAATGTAGGATTTACACTTGTACAGAAAGGTGTAAATGACCCATGGTGACACAATGCTGGATAACATACATTCAACTGAAATATAGCTATTTTCTTACAAGCAAGGAAAATAAAGCAGTTTTTCTGCTTGGAACAAACAAGTGAACATAAACAAAACAGTTTCCCCTCTGGACAGAATGCCTATGCGAAGAACATCGGACAATGATCCGTTGAGAACTGTATACTTTTACTCATCTTTAAAGACAGATGCACACAACTATTCATGGGCTTTATAAATAAAGATACTAAACAGAAAAAAATATTTGGGTTATTTCTCTGTTTATAAGTCCCAGCAATAAAATAATTCAAAAACACTAAAGTGCACACCTATAGGCCATTACAGGTCTAACACAGGGCAGCCAAAGCTGCATCTACAGTTACATTTACAGACCCAGAAAATGATTCTTGCTTTTAGAAAATTGTGCAATTTAAAAACTAGTCAGCTTTGTYTGTGCCATAATACAACGGCACTGGTCTCTGCCATTAGGTAAGTGACTGCTAGGCCTGAACAGCATACTAGGATCTCAGCAATCACGGTGTGTAAGAATCACACAATATTGATTCCACCTCCAGAAAACGTGAGGGTCCTCTTGTTGTAGAAGGAAGAGCCGCTGGGATTCGGTTGATTGCCTTTAACCAGAGAGGTCTTCAGTTCCATCTCACAAGCTACGATAGCTGCATTCAGTTCCACTTGAGCACGATGGACCACGTAAAACATGAGACCTATGCTTATAACAATCTGTGAATGAGAAGAAGACCAGTTACCAACACCATATACAACTAACGGAAATGAGGCAATGACTATACAGTGTCAAAAGGCTTCACGTGGACGCTCTTAAAAGGCAAAGGCAGGAAGTCGCACAGTGATTTTTAACAGCTATTTGCTTTGACTGAGCAAGCACTGTTCAATAAAACGGTAAGCTGGGCATTAGGAAAGTGGGTTTCTAAATTCTGTAATTGTTTTATTTCTCCTGCAAGAAATATCATTTTACTTTCTGAAAACTCAATAGATACCTTTCAATAGACTACAATGCAATGTAAAGAAATGAAGATAGTGTTAGGAGAATGTGTGCTACAGGCTATGTGAGTAAGATGCTAAATCTGTGAAAGACACTGAATTTGTGGTGCCTACTAGACACAGAAGCTATGGGAAGGGAGGAGACACACACTTTGCACTGACTTTCTCTAGCATGCACCGACTTTCCTCCTTAGTCTCAAAAGTATAAAAGAAAAAGAAAAAGGAGTCAAGGGGATGCATAAGGAACCTTCTTAAGCCTCTCTATTTAAATGAGAGAGGAACAAGCCTCCCACAGAACACAAGCCTCTCTCCCACCATTTGCTGGAGAGCAGGCTAGAGTACAGGCACAAGACTAAGAACAGATCTCTTCCACAGAAGGTGGAGTTTCTCACATAGAAACTTCTGATACTGAAGAAGGAGGCACACAGGAGGTCAGGACAAACCAGCCTGTGTGGACAAGTGAAGACAGCTTGATTTATTTCAAGCCAGAAGTAGAGGAGGAAGATGACAATGAGCCAGTGGGGTCTGCGGAGAGCTGGGAGACAGGAGAGAAAGCCTGGACCTAGGCACTTCGGTGTACTTGACGCGGGGCACACACAAAGCAGATCAAACTTGGACGCATGTCGCCTTCAGGAGTCTCCCTCTCCTCCACTTCACAATCCAACTGCATTAAAGCCCTTCTGAAACCACTTGAGCTGTAACTAACAGCAACAGAACAAACCAAAGCATTGTGTCCATGTTTTCTACAAATGCCTGAGCTAAGAATTACGTATGTTACGTTTAAATATGTCCATTCACACAAAAGCAGGAGTCAACAAACTGTCCTGAAAATGAGGTGATTCCATAGTTTTAGGAAGCACTGACGATTAGTGCAGTTGAGCCATTTACAAAGATGGCGTGAAAATATAAAGTATCAATAGTGGATGCTGTAAGCAATTGAGGAATTCTACTCAAACACGGGACTTATAAAAAGATATTTCAGATAGATTTCTAATTTCTATGAAAGAGGAAATGATACATAATCTATCTTTACAAAAGCCCTTAAGAATGCCTTATATGTCAAAATCTTCATTGTACTTTGAAATGGACACAGATAGGAAATTACACATAATATTCTGTAGGCACAATACATACAAAATGTAACATTATGTGATTAGCATGCTTATCCACATAAAGCAAGCAAAAACAAAAATTCTAAACCTAGATTAAAAACCAATTCCTTGAACCAAATTTTTTGATAGCAAAGTTTTCATACAAAGTCAAGATACAAGCATTTAACTTGCAATAATTTTGAAAACAATCCCCGGAAAGGAATCTTATTTTTATGATTCATTACTTATGATTTCACAGAGGATATTCAATGCATCTGACCACAACCATGTATTTCCAGGTGTCCACACAATTGAAACTGTCATCCAAATATAAAGTCATATTGAAAAAAACTATCTAAAATGAAAAACTTCTTCAACTGTGGTCAAGAGAACATTAGATTAAGTCAGCAAAACAAAAAGCAGTGAAGCCAGACAACTCTTGGCCTTGCACTCACCTGTAAACAAAAGACAAAATATCCACTAACACTTTGTTCTGCGATGACATCTTCCATTGTCCGTAGTGTGGTACCCAAGTAAGAATTCAGAAGCTGAGTCGGAAGCAGTCCAACCGAGGATGCCATCAGATAGTTGGGTAAGGAGAGATCAGTAATCTAGACAGTAGATTAAAGGTAATGATTCGTTATCAAGTGCAAAGTCACATTTCTATAAATCTTGTTACCGCTGCGTTTTTAGTGTAGAGAGCTGAAATATGGATGAAGCACCCAAACAACTATCAAGAGATTATTTGCAAATGATAAAAGGAAATTAAACTTTAAACAAGAATTTACTATTCTACTCTACTACTATCGAAAGAAAACATTTTTCTTACCTATATGCAAAATCCACATACAGATCAGCATGTAAAAAGTTTTGTGAGTCTCTCACATCTTATTAAATTAGCACCAATTCTTAAGTAGCAATGGGGTTATTAAGCTCTGAAGCCAAGTTAGACTGTTTTAAAAGAAAATGTGCTAAATGTTTACAATGGCAAAATAAGGCAAAAATGAGTGATAAAAATCCTTTGATTTAGCTAACATGAAATTTATCAAAATTATATTTAAACACTGAGGAGGCTGGAGAGGAAACCAGCAGTTAAGGGTGACTGCTATTCTCCCAGGGGACTGAAGGTTGGTTCTCACATCGGGGTAGCTCCCCAAAGCCTAGAATTTCAGGCCTCCACAAGCACCCACATACACACTGAACATAGAGACACATACATAAAAATTAAAATTGGTGKGTGTGTGTGTGTGTGTGTGTGTGTGTGTGTGTGTGTGTAGAAACAGTTCAATCAGTAGTTTAGAGAACGTACTGATCTAAACCACTGATCCTCTTCCAGAGGACCCACATTTAGTTCGCATCACCCACACTGGGTAGCTTGGGGAATCTAAAGTCCTCTCTGGCCCTCTCCAGGCAGCTGGCGTTCATGTATAAATGCCAGCATATACAGACAGGCACACATACACATAATTTAAAAGATAAATCTTAAAAACTACTGAGGTTCCATTCTAAAATGTTCTAAAATAAAATTTCAGTCTACAGTCTTAAATGTAATGCAGTTTTAAACTGCATTCTTAATTCTTTAAACAGAATTCATAATAATTAACATTCAGAGGACATAAAAAATATCCCTGTTGGGAATGCTAACAGATTTCAGAAACAAAACAGACTCGGACAGTTGCTCTTTAACATGAGTACTGTCCACCATTAAGTCAAGGTTCATCAAAATATAAAGGATGAAGCCTTATCATGGGGGGAAAGAACCACACCATTTCCATCTATTGACTAAGCAAATGACAAACCAGATAATCACTCTGAACAGCTTCGCTAGAGAGAACATAACAAAATCGCTTCCTAAGCTATTAATAACACTACTAAAGATACGATTTCAAGCTATTTTAAAGGAGAATTTGAACAAGCCCAAATCCTAGTCAGAACCTGCATTTTTCTAATCTTTGACAAACACAAGTTTTTATAGAGATCTTTCCAGCCTCCTTTCCCAAGTCTTTACCCACATAATTTTAAATGTTTTACTTGTCTTTTCAGAGAGGTCCATGCAGGGCAGCACACTGGGATCTCCACCTAGCTCGAGTACCCTAGGACCTTGGCACCACAGTTATCCTCCGAATGCAAAGAGCCCACGGAAATCTCAATCTAGAACATCAGTTTTAGTTGGACAGTTGCTATGGTCAGCAACAGAAATTATCTAGTGGGATTTTCAGAGAATAGGAATGCCACCTGACAGACATGTAAATATAAGCATATTAGATATCGGTAATAAATACTTTTAAATACTCATGTGTATGTGCACACTATTGTCTTATCTGTACATGTATGCCTGAGTTTGTGTGTGTGTGAACCACAAGTGTGCAGGTGCCTGAAAAGGTCAGATTCCCTGGAGCTAGGGTCACAGGAAGCTGCACACTGCCAGTGTGGGTGCTGAGAACCAGGTCCTTTGTAAGGGTAGTAGCTGCCATTTGTCCAACTCTGGTGACAGATATTAATTTCTCCTGAGTTACGGTGACTCACCTGAAGAACAACTTCTTCAGAGGTGGGGCATAAAATACCATCCTTGGAGAATTTTGCTCCAGAAATATGCTCATTTTGAAGTTTACATTTCTTACACAGGGTTTTACAAATTCTAACTTAAAACACTAAAACTTTATCAATATCACATAGACTAACTCGATATAGAATTAGTGAAAGGCATGAAAGTAATATGTTCAAAAGATCTCAAATTTGCCTGTAACTGTGAGTCTAATATTGGGTTGGGCAAATTATACCTCCTTGCATTAGGTGCACTTCAAGCTTTGTGCATCAATGGTATTACTCAGTCAATTACTATTAAGGTATTATGTAAATTCTAAGGATAATATGTTAGATATTATACAGAAAAATCATGACCATCTACCTTGACTTTTATTAAAGACAAAAGCATTTAAAGTGACTAGTTTCTACTTTTCATCTACTTCTTGAGATAGTAAGTGCTTTTCTGCATACATAGTCCATACACTCACTGTTACTGTTTCAGAAATGTTAGAGAAGAGGGAGAAAGAAGTCAAACACAGTAGGTAGTGTTCACTCTGACTGAAGGACTGGGGATGCTCACACAGTACACATGACGCCCTGGGGGTCATCCAGACCAAGGCATAAACTGGCTGCAGGTCTGCATCTGTAACCCTCGCACATAGGAGATCAAGGCCATCTTCTACATAATGAGCTCAAGACAACTGTCTGATACACGAGGTCATGTCTCAAAAAACCAAAACCAAACCAAACCCCCAAAGCAAATAAGCTCCTAAGTGCCGTTCCCTCTCCTGAAGACACTTCCACGCCTGTCCTGCATTCCTAGTCTTGGCTGCCAAGGTCAAAACCTCACAAGTCAGTCATGTTCCCATTCCTCGCTCTTTCTACTACAACGTGTCAAATGCATCTTCTAAATGTCCATACACCACCACCTCATCAGAGTCCCACTTAGTGTCTTCCTTTCCAACATGGACTGAACCCTATAGAAAGCTCTGTAAAGTGCAAACCCAGTCCTCAGTCAGCTCTGGGCGGGAGCTCTCGGAAGGGAGCCAGTCCTCAGTGTGAGTTCCGCTTCATTTCTGCAGTCTAGCCTTTGACCATCTAATGCTTTAGGACAGAGTTCCCGCCACATCCAAACGCTCTTAGCGCCTAGCACATCCTTTGCTTCTGGAAGGGATACTCGGGCTTCATCCCACTCCCTTGACTAGGGTCACTGTCATTCACTCCCCAGTCAAAGATTCCTGAAGGGGACTGGTAACCAGACAATACCCAAGTGCTTCCAGGGGCAGGATGGACAGCGCTTGTCCCATCATGCTGGACAGCCACTGGAGGTCCCACAGCTGATTTGTCCCAGGCACAGAATAAATTTTGTTTTTTATTATTCTATTAGACCATTAAGAAAAATACCTATAAATATTAGCTGTAAATATATGGTAATTAGAGACTAATTTTATCAACCTCAAAACTGGTTTGTTTACAAATATGAAAACAACAGCTGATATTTACAAACAGCCTGAGATTTTAAAAAATTGTCTATCTGTAATAGACCACTTAAAAATGCTTCCCTAGCACAGAGAAAACATCTCACCTAGAAAGTTACTATCAATATTTGCACCATATCCCTAGAATGCTTGTTCCCCCTGGAACGTGCATGCCTTAGGACTTTGACTTTAGGCTTGAACTTATTAACAGCTATTTATGTGTACTATCTAGAACAGTAGTGAGTACACAGTAGGCGCCTACTAATTACCTGCTAAATGGGTACTGAATGGAAACTAAAAGTTTTTCCAGTAACTTGTCTCTTAAAATTGAGATACAATGATTAAGTGGCAACTTTGATAGTCCAGAGAAAAATCTCATTACTAAAATAAGTAGGATTCAGGGTTGGGGTGGGGTGGGGCTGGGGAGAGGTTCTACTCTTGTCAGATAGAAGGTGTCAGAGCAAAGGGCATCCTGTTGACTGAGGTGATTTGACCATTGAATGCAAAACCCACCTTCATGTAACGCAAACTTCATCAGCTCCACATCCCTAAATGAGGAACTGCTTCTAATGGTTCCCAAGTAATCTGGAGATCAATGGTCCATTGGAGAATTTCATTAACCCATAACACTGAATCTTCCTGAGGGTGGGGAAGGGTTATCAAACTTAACATAGTTCGATAAATTTTAGGTTTACCTTTTCTATTCATTCAACAAAAATTGGTCAAATACCTTTCCCACATAAGGTCCAGCTCTAAACTGGAATTCAAAAAGAAGGAGAGAGACAAGGATAGCTGTGTGGTCATTAAAAGTCACGGTGTGCACATGACTACACTGAGTTAGAAGTCACAAAAATCATTTAGAGCACCAACTCAAGTTAAGAAAACATAGATCAGTTAACTACAAAGCAAAGCAAAGAAGCACAAAAAAAACCCTTGTTTTCTTGGCGTGTACGTTTCAAGCTTTGTAAAGAAATCTCTTTGTAAAGCGTGGGGGAAATGACGTTAGAGCTTTCAGACCTCGCCGATTTCTGTGTGTACACGCGTGTGTCTTTAGGGTTATRGAGACACTCCGCACAGTGCTATGAGCGAGAGATAGATGTGGGGAACTTAAGCATGTATACAGCAGACACCAGAGGAGCGTCTAGATAATCACAGAGTCTGAAACGAGAGAAAGGCGCTTCCAGGAAGTAATGAAAGCAGCTGTCTGTAGTGACACCTGACACGGGAAGGTTTGAGGGTGTGGCTAAGATGCTATCTACCTCCTYCCCCGCCCCCAGTGCGCTGTCTCCCTTATTTCTCTGTTCTGCATGCCATGTGCAGTAGTTTATATTAATAACAACTATGATTTGATACATTACCTCAGGACAAGTATCATAATCTATTATCTTTGTTCCAGTCTGTGTCTGTATTCATAGCACAGAACAAGAATTCAAGGAAATGAAAACACTTTTTAAACAAAACGCATCCCCACTAAATTCTTTAGAAAAATGTAAAAGGTCATGTTAAGTCAATGCTCAAAACATCTGCTTTTTAAAAAGCAAGCTAAGACATCACCTACTCTTGAGAAGTAAGAGAACTGGAGGCCAGATTCATTCAATGGCTGCAGTGTCCTACAGTAGCTGACACAGAACTAGAAGCCCTTAGTCCCCAGGCTAAGACTGAGATCACATTTATGGCTTTAGACATGCCCAATTTTTTTWAAATTATTTGTAATAGATGTAAGCTCAATTGTGAATTAAATTACTAAAATAAACTCTTGTTGATAAATCAAATCCTAGGGAGACATACTGGAGGGTTCTGCGGCCATGTGCAGTTGTGTCTGTTTTAAGTTAGGGTGGAATCTTTGACTGGCAGTTTTCCAGTCAGTGTGGCTTATGCTCTGTGATCTCTCACTCCCAACCAATCCAACACACGAGCAAGTCCTTCTGTGGCTGCTTCCAACTTTCTAAGAGTACACTAAACAACCAGAGTACGGCAGAGCTGGGGAGAACACAGCTTCCCACTGCGACCGGCTGAGTGAGGCCTGCTGCTTTGTACTCTCACACAGCCTTATTTTGTTTTGACTGTACCCTCAATGCACACTACTTCCACTTAAATTGTTCTGTCTTGAGAAGACGGCATATGGGCTTCTCTTCCACTGCAGTAGCAGGAGCTGCGGCTTCGTGGGTATTTTGTTGCACTGTCTATAAAGCAGAAGTGGCAAACTCTTTCCATTAAGTGTGAAGTAGTAAATATTTTAGGCTGTGCAGGTAAGGATTTGTCTCAGCACCTGCAATTTGCTGTCTTTTCTCCAAAAAATAAATTTAAAAAAAAGCTACAGAGAACATATATATGATGCACAGATGCCAAAGTCTGAATTTCAGAGAATGTCCGTATGTATGAGGCACTACAGTATGGTATAGTTTACTGACCCTAATATCTAACTCAGCTCCCACACAATGTCTGACAGGAAGGAGGTCCAGCAGATGCTTACTCCACAGGGTCTGTATGGATAGCAGACCTCTGAGAAAGCCAGTTCTTCTGGCACCAATGCGGAATCAGCCACAACCAGCCAGTTCTGCTTCAACAGTCTTAACCGTAAGATGAAAACTATAACAGATATGAATATTAAATAAGCAACGTATAGATGAGAGCCTGGCGCCCAGTATCTCAGATAGGCAACACAGACACTACTAAACTTTTAGAAAGTGAGCTCCATGTCCTGTTTTTGAGATATAGAAAACAGAAAGAAATAGTAAATAATGAGCAAACCATAACATATCACAGCTTTGTAGTAGATATTATTCAAATACGTTTTATAAGACAAAGAGTGTATAAAAAAAAAGTACAACTTCTTCAAGATAGCTAAGTAAATGTTAAAGCCAAGTCTGATTTAAGATTGTGGTATTTGTCCTTTATAAAAGATTGATACTGTCTTAAACAACTGCTCTAATAGAAAATTAAGGGATATCATACATGCAAATCTGCTCTGTATGTGTTACACAACACATAAGACAACCTTGTACACTATATGTTTCTTTTAATATTTAAGGTTAATGAAAATAAATTTTCCATGTATACTTGTTTGAGAGAAGAATCTCCAGAGATTTTTGACTTTGTATGAGTTTCCTTTGACTAAAGTAAAAAAGTCTTCTAGGAAGTCCTGTGGCACAGTCTTATGTCAGACGTGTATGGTTTGGAAATACTATTATGAATTCCATTACCCATACAACAACCCGCAATCATGCAGTCTTTTGAGATCAAGACCACCATTTTACTGGAAGTAACGTTAAAATGCAGGTTTTCAAGGGGACCTCACAGGGTGGCTATTACAAGGACGGTGTAATGTTTATTCAGTGCAGGGCACCACGGTCTGAATAGACTTATCAAAGTATTTCTTCTAACGATGTTAGTCTTTAAGAATTTAGTCTCTTGTTCTTAGTACCAGCAGTCCTCCTTTACTGATCTAGAGTTCCTTTTAACTGGAAACTGAGAAAAGTGAAACCTGAGGTTTCTAGTAGAGACAAGATTTCATTTACTAAATTTAAAGTGTCTACTTCAAAGGGTGACAAGGATTAAACAAATGGCATCAAAAGGTGCATAGCCACTCACTATAGATGGTTAAAAGAGGAACTAGGCAGGGGTAGATGCAACTTATTCTCAGGGAAAAGAAAAGAACCCGAGGATTCACAAAGGGTAATGATCAGATCGTATTTGTATTGCAGAGTTCATTTCTGGATAAAGGTGGGAGAATATAAGCCTGAAGCAAGAAGCAGGCACACTTGGTAAAGATCCTGAGTCACAGCAGAGACAGCAGGCTAGACTGGAGTGTCAGACCAGGGCATGATTGACACCTGGTGTGTGGAGAGCGTGCCAAGTGCCAGAGGCATGTAGTCTACACTAGCTGCTCTACTCATCTCCCCTGCTGCCACATCATCCCTCTKTGAGGTCAATTATGACCCTGTAACTTGTTCAGGCTGGGAATAAGTGAGATCCACTACAAAGGACACGTGAAAATCCAGAATTATACTCACTGTTCTCAGGAACCAAGAAGCTCAAGGCAACGCAACTTGGTCATGTATTTGAACCCAGTCATATCTTAAAGTCTTGGTACAAATGACTTTTTTTTGTAAAGTTGGCCAAATTTTATGTTCATCGTACGTAACTGCAAAATGGTAAAAAGTTTACCATTTATTTATTTATTTATTTATTTATTTCCAAAACAGGGTTTCTCTGTGTAGCCCTGGCTGTCCTGGTAGACCAGGCTGGCCTTGAACTCAGAAATCGGCATGCCTCTGCCTCCCAAGTGCTGGAATTAAAGGCGTGCACCACCACTGCCAGGGGTAAAATGGTAAAAGTTGAAAGGCCGAGTACCTGGAAACCTCAATGTGAACTCTAGACTCACTCAACATGGGGAGTCCAGTCATCTAATACCTTTCCTTATAAGTGAAGTCAACGTTGGGCATCGGGACTCACAGAATGCAACAGGCGACTTGCTCATGCCCATGACCATGTAGCTAGCTCAGGGTAGGAAAAACCGAGATCACTGCGAGGGAAGTTTTAAGGCAGCAAATGCAGTTCCTACAGCAACAAGTGCAAAGCCAAAACTGCCCTGCCAGCCCCAATTCAAGAGTCAAAAGAACATAAGGCAGAAGGCCATCCCCAGAGTTAAGTGTGACACGACCCGAATCAAGCAGAACGCACCTTCCCTTTGGGCCACGGAAAGCTAGAGGCTATCCCTACCGCCTAATTTAGGCTCCCGTGAGTAAACTAGTAAGAAAAGCATGCAAGCAATCTCAAACATGTCCAGTTAGGAGCCGTCCTCAGCAACACGCAGACTGTAAGCCCCGAGATCACTATAATGTGCAGCAAGACCTGGACTTCACCAAAGGCACTGTGAGGAGGGAGAAGTTTTCGCTGTTTCCAAGAAGAAACGACACGACGGGAGAGAAAAACCTAAATACATACTTGCAGAACTTTTGTTTCTTATTGCTCAAGGATCAATACTATATATACAGTGCTATTTTCTAGTTTAAGAGTATCGAATGTTGTGTGTAAGCTTACTAATCTCTTTCTAGCATACAAGGGAGAATTAAAGAATTATGGTTAATAATTAGAAGCAAAGGGAGCCCCTTTACATCTTCCATATACTCAACTTTTACAACTGGCTTCTGCCTCTAAAAATGTAACTACCTTGACCACCAACAATAGTATAGGCCAGGAAAAATAATGCCTTCGAAGGATTAGCTTAATAGATACTCATGACTCTATAGCATTTTACAAATGAGGAAGCAAGGATTTCACGCAGCAGGAACCAAGCAAAGACTATTTTCAAAACCTCTGCTTTGTTTGACTTTCATACCTAAGTTCCTCTTTGAGCTAAATATTATATTCATGGTTATTAAGAAAATGAGAAATTAGTTACAAGACTCAATAAGGAGAAAAGCAGAAAACCAAAAAGTATGCCTGGGTAGGTGTGATGGGCATGAGGCCTAGAGGACAGAGGTGCAGTGCCGTGACGTTCTACAAGGCCAAAAGGAGAAGTCAGGGTACAGCCAACCACCCTACACTGCGTTTTCTCGCTCTCACAGATCCTGAGCAAACACAGCCAACTGCTGAGGTTGAAAGGGCCTCTC
The DNA here is from genome assembly GCA_002335545.1 of Apodemus speciosus. Lineage (NCBI taxonomy): Eukaryota > Metazoa > Chordata > Mammalia > Rodentia > Muridae > Apodemus > Apodemus speciosus. Next base: position 22,516 of record BDUI01008183.1, read on the forward strand.
CTGTGAGAAGACAGCCTAGGAGGATGTGGATCAACAGACCCTGTCCAGTGGCTTCACCACCCATCCTGCCTGTTTGTGTTTGAGAGTTTTATAGAAACACAGACCACATCAGCTGATTACATGTTTAAACTGCAGCTCTGCCTCTGGCAGGTAACTCCAAAAGTTCCAAGATAAATAAATGAGGCTTTGTTTTCTTCTTTCTAAAATGGTAACAATACTCTCTTGCAATAGAAACTTTGTTTCTTTATCTCCTGACCCAGTATTGCCAAATGAAAGGCTCCTGACCCCTGTTAAACTCAACTACAAATTGAGTAGCCTCAAACTATTTGCAATAGTATAGTACTTCTTACGAATTTAATATATAAGAGACATTGGAAAAGGAAAAAATTGTGATCAGTATGTATCTTCCTCAATATCCATGACTTTATTAGGGAGTAAATATTCCGTGAAGAAAGAGAGAGGGCCGTGGGTTGAGCCTCTATCTTGGCCATAGTTCAAAGTTTGGCTCTACCACTTACTTACTTCCCAGGCAACAACGGAAAGAGCGAACAGCAGGTAAACTACGAAATGCAATGGAGACTCTGACATA
>BDUI01008183.1:29034-43805 GCA_002335545.1 Apodemus speciosus
CCCCCCCCCCAACTGAAGACACTGAAAGTCACCATTTATACTGTCCTGTGAGGCCCGATAACCTTGCTTCCTAGAATACCTGACAGACTTTGAATTTTAAGTTAACCTTCCAAGTCATGTGTTTCATTGTGGAATTTTAATACATAATTTGTTCTTACTGACTCCTCTCCTAGTGTCTTCCTCTCCCCCTGACCCACTCTTTTTTTAATTTTTTTAACTTTTTTTATTGGATATGTTCTTTATTTACATTTCATTTCCCTTTTCCTGGTTCCCCGCCCCCCACATGTCCCACATGCCCTTTTCCCTCCCCCTGTTCCCCCATCTACCCCTTCCCACTTCCCTGTTCTGGTATTCACCTACACTGATGCATTGGGCCTTTCCAGAATCAGGGTCCACTCTTTCCTTCTTGCCCCTGACCCACTCTTAATAGTCTCCTTCCCCCTTAATTCCTGTCTGCATTCATGTAACAATTTGTATATTTTGTAACCATCTCTCCCTGCTTCCTTCAGACCTCTGACTTTCTAGTTCAACACACACACACACACACACACACACACACACACACACTCGCGATTTTGCATATGTGAGTTTAAGCAGTATTTGTCTTTGAGTCTGGCTTAGTTTACTTGACATAATGTGTTACGTCTTTGTTTCTGCAATGTCATGAGTTCGTTGGGGCTGAAGAAAAATTGCTTATGTGTATGTATCACATATGTAGCACATTTTCCGTATTTATTCATGTCTTTAGTAGGTATGTAGGGCGGTTCCATTCCTTAGCAGCCATAAACATGAATATGCAAGTGCCTCCATGGTACACTACAGTGTCCTTTGGGWGTATGCATCCAGGAGTGGCATAGGTTTCTTTGTTTGCTTTTAACATAGAGGTTTTGGTTTACTTGGTTGCTTTTTGTTTATTTCTTTTTGAGAAACCTTCATTCTGATTTCCACACTGGCTGGCAGCAGTGTGGTAGCTTACCCGCCAGCAGTGAATATGGGTTCCCCTTTTCCCACGTCCTCACCCATATTTGTGTTTTTGCTGGTATCCATTCTGACTGGAAGGAGATGAACTCTCAGCAGTTTTAATTTGCACTTCATGGATAGCAAAGGTATTTATCGGTAACTTCTCCTTCTTCCTTAGAAAATTGTTCATTCAAATCATTAACTAGTTCATGGGAGTATTTAATTTTTTCTTTATATATTCTAGAGATTAACTCTTGTATAGCATACAGTTAGCAATGATATTTTTTTCTTATTGTGTAGGACTTCCCCCCCCCCCAGGTAACTGATTGCTTTTCTGTGTAGAAGCTTTTACATTGTGTGCAGCCCCATCTGTCCATCCTTAGCGTGTTTTCCCATGCTGTTGCAGTACTTTCCAGAAAGTTCTCGCCTGCGCTTATGTATTCAGAGGTTTTGCTCTAGCCGTGTCAGAGCTTCTGATCTCATGTGAAGATCTTTGATCCATTTGAATTGATTTTTCTGCAGGTTAAGAAATATGGATCTAATTTCACATTCAGTCTTCTTGGCAACATTTATTGAATAGGTTGTCATTTTTCCAATGTACGTTATTGGCACTTTATTAAAACTTAGTTGGATATAGCTGTATGTGTGTGTGTGAGAGTGTGTGTGTGTGTGTGTGTGTGTGTGTGTGTGTGTGTGTGCCAGACCATGCAGTTTTACACATGCAAAACCCAGATACATGATTCTTTAAAGAAACGAATTTCGAGGCAACTGAAATATGAAGCACAGTTGGATTTATTAAGAATGGAAAGGTTCAGCCAAGTGTGGTGGCACATACCTTTAACCCTATCACTCGGGAGGCAGAGGCAGGCAGATCTCTGTTCAAGCAGCCTGGGCCATACAGGGAGTTCTAGGATAGCCAGGGCTATATAGAGAAAGCCTTTCTTGAAAAAGATGGGGGGGAGGGGATAGGAAAATTCTTAAGAGAGGTATAGTAAGCACACTCAATAGGACAAGTATAAGCTTCTGTAAAAAAAAAAAGTCACAATTAGGTTTTATTACAATGGGTATATATGGGATTTGACAGACTCTCATGTTACATCTTTAAAGCTCGCTAAGACTCCTCCTAACACTTCTTTCTAATATTCCCCTAAGAGTGTAATTTGTAATAAGATTAAAGGTTAAAGACGTGTTCTTAGTAAGGCATCATTTAGTCCTAGGGAGTAGGTGTTGGGAACATATCATTACACCTCATGTTAGCCCTTAGTAAACCTAGCCTTATTTACTCGTCTTGATATCCGTGATTGAGGTATCTCTATGAATACATTGTTTGGCCTTAACTGAAAGCAATTTATTTACTTTCTTGGGAAACATGTCTTTTAGAAAACACATTTTGTCTCTGTGGACCATTAGGTCCTTGTCAGTGAGTCTAAAGTCCCCTGCCTTTCTCGGCAGTAAAATCAGATGAGGTCTGAGGAACAGTATGCCCCTCTTTCCCTTTCCCTCCATGCCACCAGACTTCCATAATTCTATGCTGACTCAGACTTTATCATTCTGCTTTCTGTTGAGGCTAGCTTTGGTTATTCGTGGTCTCATGTGCTTCCCTGTGAACTAAGATTTTTTTCTCTAGTTCTAATGATAATAGCATTGAATCTATAGATCATTTTCAGTATAGCCATTTCCAAAATATTAATTCTGCGAAACCACAAGCAATGAAAATCCTACCTCTACAGTCTTTAATTGCTTTCTTTAGTGTTTTGAAGTTTTCATAGCGGTCTTTCTCATATCCTTGGTTAGGTATCTCAGTTTGTCTTCCCATTATGGTGAAATACTCTTGATAAAAACAATTTAAGGGAGGAGGGACTTAGTCCGCCTCACAGTACATCCTATCAGGGAAGTCTTCATCAGGGTCTTGAAGCATCTAGTCACGTGATGCTCACAATGGGAAATCAGAGAGCAGCAAATGCATTCTGCCATTCAGCTCCTTCTCTTCAGACTAGGCTAGGAAGCCAGGATATGAGGCCACCCGCGGGGAGCAGATAGATGTTCTCCCCTAATGAATGCTCTCCCACACCCCCTCACAGATATGCTCAGGGTCTCATCTCTAGTTTCTGTCAGGTTGACGGTTAACATTAAAAGCCATCACAGTCATAGGGGCATTTGGTTTGCTTTGATTTGTTTGCTATGCCAAATAGGATATTTTTCTCCAGCAAATTTTCTTATTGATATGTGGAAAGGTTACAGACCTCTATATGTTGATTTTGTATTCTACTTTCTCGAAGTGTTTATCAGATCTGTTTTCTAGTAGAATCTTTTAAGTAGAGCATCATACCAACTATAAATTGTGATATTTAACTTCCTCTCTACTTCTTTGTATCCCCCCTTTTATTTCTCATGACTTGTTGTCATAGCTAAGACTTCAAACACCATAATAAATAGAAGTGGAGAAAGCAAACACTCTTATCTCATTCTAAATTTGAGGAAATGCTTCAGTTTTTCTCCAATTAGTTTAATACTGGCTATAGGTTTCTTTTATATACCCTTTATTGACCTGAAATATACACCTTATGTTTCTAGTTTCTTCTGAATATTTATCACGAAATAATGTTGGGTTTTCTGTATCTGTTGTAATGATCATGTGGTTTCTGTTCCTAGGCTATGCTTTTATATTACATTTATTTCTTTCCATATATTGGACCAACCTTGTGTCCCTAGAATATAACCAAATCCCTCTTAATACATGAATGGTCTGATGCTTCCTTGCACTTGGCATCTAACTGTATAAAAGAAATTAGAGTATTTTTGTTTACCTGCCTGTCCTCATCAGTTTTAGTACCAGAGTTGGTCATGCCAGCATTCTCTTCCTGGCCATATCTCTGCTTTTCTTCTCACGCACTCAGGCATTGGCAGAGGTGGCATCTTCTTAAAATTTAGTTTGGACCACCTTGGAGAACCTTAGCCTCTCCAAACTACACTTCTGCCACAGTCTCCAATGAAGTACTTTTCTGGCCATGTCACCACCCATGGGATAGTCATACTTGTGTGATAGCCATTCACATCAGTCTTCTCTGGCCCCTTTTCCTATAGTGTTCATGTCAGTAGGAGATAGCATCTCCTTAACATTTGCTTGTGACCCTAGCTCAGTGGAATAAGCATGATTGCCCCTGTGTAACAAATGGCAGTTACTTCTGGCTGCTGATCCATAGAAAAATTTATAGATTCACACACACACACACACACACACACACACACACACACACACACACACACACATCCATTCATTCTCCATATGACTAGAGTCCCATTTTAATTCCAACTTTCCTTTTCTACAAGGCCACACAGAGACAACTTCTTATCTGTCCTTTTACATGCACCAAGAGAAGTGGGCAGTGTGTGTGTGTGTGTGTGTGTGTGTGTGTGTGTGTGTGTGTGCTGGCCATTCTTCATAAGGTTCCTCCTCCACTCTTGCCTGCCTTGCTCTTCACCTGGGTAGAGAGACCTCTGAAGTATCTCTCAGTCAACCTCCTGTTTGAGAACAGTCTCCATTTAGGTTTGAGCAGTAATCAAGTCCAGAAGAAAAGGGAATAGCAAGAGACAGGGGTAGTCTGGATACATATCTCTTTCTTCTTATCTTTCTATGTGATTTTAATATTAGCTGTGTTCTTCCCTGGAAAGAATTGTCATTTCTTAAGTTTCAGTTTTCTCCAAAGTCTGGTAATGGTTTCCTGATGATTCACCATTTCTTGTAAGACTTGTTTGATTAGATTGAAGTATTTGTCAGGAGTATCCAGAGGAACAGGACTGCTAGAATATGTAATTATAAGACCTATATTAGAAATGATTTATTCAATCAGAGGGTAGCTTGCCCTCGCCTGTCTGCCTGGGAGGTCTGGAGAGTAAGAGAAAAACAGTAATTGCTCAGTCCAAGGAATCGTCCAAACAAGATGACAAAATGATACAGACCCAATCCAAGGTATCTCAAATCTCATGTGTGTAGTGAAAATTATAGAATTTTGGTTTCTTTTGAAAACACAGAAATATTATAAGGATGTGTTTTCCTTTCAATCCCAAGTGTGGTGGTATAGGGCTTCTTCATTGTAGCTGACTGTGATTTGCCTCATGCTCTAACAGAGGCATGGCTTTGCCAGCTGCAGGTAGTTTCTGCAACTGTGTGATGTTTGGAATTCTGGGAACTTTTCAGAGGGTATAAAAATGTTAGGTCCCCATAGGCAGGGTTGTTGGTAGTTGGTCAGTCACGAGAGTTGGTTACAGTAGTCATGCTCAAAGAAGAAACAAAAGAAATAAATTAGTGTTGTAGATTTGGTTTAAGGCTGGTATTATGCTAATTAAGTTCCCAAAATTGCTGGAGAGACTCCCACATGTAAGACCCTAAGGGTTCCTGCCCCCAGTTGGTTCTGATTGGTAAATAAAGTTGCTGGCAGTCAATGGCTGTCCAGGGAGACAGAGATAGGATTCCCGGGCAAGGGGTCCAAGAGAAAAAGGAGGATTTAGAATCATGATGTCAGGAAATGAATAAGATGCAGGCTTGAGAGCTGCAGAAGACAGAGCAGCAACCATGTAAGAGCCAGGGAAGAGCGCCCCACCCCAATTGGGTCTAGGGTAGTAAGGATGGAATACAGAYTTTAGAAAGTAATAACTCAGGAGTATCAGAGGGGAGGTGTTAGCAACATGGATGTTTGGGAGTGGGCCAGCCATTGAGCATATTAAATATAAGACCTTGTGTGCGTGTGTGCGTGTGTGTGTGTGTGTGTGTGTGTGTGTGTGTGTGTGTGTGTATGTGTGTGTTTGTGTGTGTCTTTCATTAGGAAATTCAGAACATTGGGGTGGGGAGTGAGGTTCTCATGCTGCCACCAGAGATTAGAGCAGATTCATCATCTACTGCAACAAATTAGATTCAGGGATCTTTGTGTGTCTGTCTGTCTGCCTGTCTGTCTCTCTGTCCCTCTCTCTGCCTCCCCTGCACCACCCTTATTTCTCTCCTATCTATTCATAATGGGTAAAAGAGGTGGGGTTATAAAGGGTGGGGGGAAAAGAAGAACCCACAAAGTAGCAAAGGTCAGCTACACATGTCCTCAAAGAAGAGCAGCATCAAGAACAAACCAAGTCAAAACAAAACCCAGAACTCACCAAGAGTAAAACATGACCCAGTGCAGGGTGAGTCCTCCTCACTTATGTCTCCCACATACCTGTATTCCCCGGGAACGCCTTCAAAGACATACAACCAAACTGCTTCACTAATCTCTAGATATCATTCAGTCCAGTCAAGCTAGCAGAATAAACTGCAAAACTGTACTGTTGCCTCTGTTGCAGGCAGAAAGCCTGACTAACACAGAGAGGCAAGTGGGGGTGGGTGGGGGGCAGATCAATCAGCACAATCAGCACTTGGTTTTTAATGTAACCTACCCAAGGCCACATAGGCAACCTGGTAGGACCAGATTTCAAATTAAAAAATAAATTCAAGGATTAAAAGGAATCAAAGGTCTTTTTTATAGTACAAATACAGAGAGAGAGAAAGAGAGAGAGAGAAAGAGAGGGGGGGAAGAAGAGAGAGAGAGAGAGGGAGAGGGAGAGGGAGAGAGAGAGAGAGAGGGAGAGGGAGAGAGAGAGAGGAAGGAGGGAAGGTCAACATTGCTCAAGGTTGCAAATGATCAGGGTGAGAAGCACTAAGGAGGGTCCCTCACCCTCATGTACTTCTCTTAAAGAATGAGAGTAAAGGGTAATATGATGGAATAAATCATAATAACTTTCCTAATCTTTACAGAAGGGAAGGCAGGAAAGAGAGCTAGAGCTTAATACAGGGTGAGAATGATAGGGATATTATTAAAAGACTCCAGTGTGATTATAATTTTAGGTTAAGAGAGGAAGTAAGGGATGAGTCAGGCTCAAGAGGAGACAAGAGAAGGATTAGAACTTGAGGGAAAGATTGGCTACAGGAGATAAGGCATTCCCACTGAGAGGCAAAGGAGAACTATTTCTACTATTTTCCCTTGTTTGTATCTAACATCAGTGGGGTCTGTCCTGTGAGGTTTTAGTTGACTATGTATGGTTGGGAGAATGCAGATAGTTGTTTTGTCTCTCTTTTGATAGCCTGGGATAACATGCTCATACATTTTCATGAACATTAAAGACAGATGATTCATCCTCCCAGCTGTTGAGACCCAACAGGGCAAAGGTCTCAAGTTCCTTGTAATGTAGATAGAAGAACATTGTCAACTAATCCTGTTTAAATGCCAAATGGAGGGTGCTATTGAAAACAAAAGCAATAGCAAAATTACTCTCCAAATTCCAAAGTATCTACACTATATGGTTTTCCATGTGCTCTATTTTCTATATACTACCATAAAGGTAGGTAAGTCCATAATTTTGATATGTGAATAATAAAACCATTCAGATCTCTTTCCTGACGTTTAGTTACCTCAGCAAATCATCTCTCAAACAGAATTAGGTGTGCCTTTGTAATGGCACGATGATCTGAGGTATATTTGCCTTCCTTTACTGCTCTTTAAAATATTTGGTTTGGGGACATATTAGGATTCTAGACTCAAATTAGGACTTAGCTGATTTTATTAAAATGTTCCAGAATCCGAAGAATTCAACTTTACTCACTTTTATATCAAGTAAGCATGTACGTACACCAGACCAGACAGAAATGGGAGGAGCGTAAAGCTGGTCAACCGGCGACCTTGTGGGTGGGGCCGGAGCTTCAGTTCGTAGGATGCTTGCCTGCCAGGCACGAGGCACTGGCTCCATCCTGGCACCTTATAAACTAGGGCTGTTGGCGCATGGATGTACTCCTAGCACTTGGCGGATAAAAACATAAGTTTAAGGTCATCATTAACTCTATAACAGGTATGAAGCCAGCCTGGAATACATAGACACACACACACACACACACACACACACACACACACACANCTCTATAACAGGTATGAAGCCAGCCTGGAATACACACACACACACACACACACACACACACACACACACACACACACACACACACACGTAGCCTCGGAATGGCAGTGCCACTCTTCAGTGACTCACCTGCTAGTACAGAAAACATTTTGGATGTGTCTTTACAAGAGACACAGAGACACATCCCTTTCTTTCCATGATTATTTGCAGCTGTACCATTTAGATACGTACAGATACATCTGGACCCTGGATAAAATTGCCTTTTTCAGTTAGCCATTCATTCCTTATAAAAGATGGATTTTCAGTTTATTTGTTTGACAGGAATATATTGAAGATATATGCTGTGCCAGACTCATGTGAGAGTTGAAGAATTAAAGGCACTTCTACCATTGGGGAATGCAATCCAATTATAAGAAAGAGAACTGATACCTCCATCACAAAGTAAAGTAGAAATTTGTGGTTTCTTGGGAGGCTCAGTTAGGTTATAATGATGTTTTGCTCAGGCAGATAGGTAAAAGAATGTTTACTAAAGCAGACAGATGCATGAAAATGTTTTCCTGAAGCTGATATAGGTGAAACGATGTTTTGCTATAGCAAACATGTGAAGCCTGATGATTAGAAAGAATGTAAATATGACTTCACAGACAGTGGGAGCTCAGGTTTCAGTTCACCGTGCTCTGCCTTGATGATGACAAGCATATTGGATCACCCTACATTGCATTGCTGAGCTTCGCTTGTGGTGACATCATAGAGAGAAACTCACCAAAGAACCTCTTGTGGCAAGACTTGAGGGATGGAGGGAGAAAGAGAGCAGGGAGAATAAATAAAAATAACAAATGGAGTACCTACTACAATCCCAAGATGGGCCTCTGACATTCATGKGCCATTGTATTCTATCCTGCATAAGGATTTAAGATTTCCTATGGGATCTGACCACATACCATTGAGGATTAGAATAACATTTCCAGGCATAGAAAATACCAAGTCACAAAAGGGCTCAAAAGGGCAAGACAGGCTTGAGATGAGATGGCATATTCTGAGGGTGACTGCAGAGGACATCTGAGAACCTGGAGGACAGGGGCAGCATCAATATTCCCTTGCAGGAGTTTTCAAACTTGAGTTTTGCATCACAATTCCCCTGGGAGCTTTTAAAAGTACATTTCATTGGGCCACATCCCAGGAGACCTTGATACTGTAGGTCTATGGCTAGGGACGTTGGTAAGAATTTGCACTGCTCACAGATTCCCTAGGGATGTGTGTGAAGCCAGCCTTGGAACCACAGCTTAAGAGACACTTCCAAGCTTCTGGATTTTATCCTACAGCACTTAGTACTACAAAGACATTTTGCAACTGGAGAAGTGAATGAATCTATTTGAGCTTAGAAAATTTGCTGGACACTAGTGAAGACGGGGAGGAAACTGCCTGGTAGATTGTTCCACATGTCCAGAAGAAAGAATAAATGGATCTGAGCGATTTGAGGAAACATAAAGCTAGACTTGTCTTCTTCCCTCAGTGGACTTTGATTTGGGATATGTAAGACAAATAACCCACTATCTTCCAAACTTGCTTCTTGTCATGGTGTTTCATCACTGCAGTAGTAACCCTGACCTAGACAGTACAGAAGAAGAATTTCTTCCTTTAAAGRTAGGGAATATCAAACAGAACATACAATTTTAAAATTCAAGAGAATGTTTTCCAGGCTATGAAGACGAACAAAGTTATAATCAAGTGCACAATTGGTACTGCCTCTGCCAAAGCTGTGTGTACTCTTCAAACGCTATTAAAGGAGCCCAGGTCTTAGGAAGGAAGTTATCATGCACTGTGATTTCTCTTCCAACCTAATCTTCCTTCTGGCATACTAGTAGCATTTAAAGCTGTATTCACCCAGCTAGAGATGCGACTGCCCAGCCTCACCTGTAGCTAAGGACAGTAAGCAAAGGTGTTCCCGCTGATGTAATAATGCTGCTGAAGTGATGTGTACGACTCCGACTTGGCGTGTTTCTTTTATTTTTAAAACCTGTCTTGCTCTCTGCTGTCTTTCTCTTTTCTGAGATGGGATACTGACATGGCTGAGTTGGTCTGCCAGCCTACCCTGGCTTGACTGTAAGATGAGAAGAAATAAACTCTCCTCCTNGCCATTGTATTCTATCCTGCATAAGGATTTAAGATTTCCTATGGGATCTGACCACATACCATTGAGGATTAGAATAACATTTCCAGGCATAGAAAATACCAAGTCACAAAAGGGCTCAAAAGGGCAAGACAGGCTTGAGATGAGATGGCATATTCTGAGGGTGACTGCAGAGGACATCTGAGAACCTGGAGGACAGGGGCAGCATCAATATTCCCTTGCAGGAGTTTTCAAACTTGAGTTTTGCATCACAATTCCCCTGGGAGCTTTTAAAAGTACATTTCATTGGGCCACATCCCAGGAGACCTTGATACTGTAGGTCTATGGCTAGGGACGTTGGTAAGAATTTGCACTGCTCACAGATTCCCTAGGGATGTGTGTGAAGCCAGCCTTGGAACCACAGCTTAAGAGACACTTCCAAGCTTCTGGATTTTATCCTACAGCACTTAGTACTACAAAGACATTTTGCAACTGGAGAAGTGAATGAATCTATTTGAGCTTAGAAAATTTGCTGGACACTAGTGAAGACGGGGAGGAAACTGCCTGGTAGATTGTTCCACATGTCCAGAAGAAAGAATAAATGGATCTGAGCGATTTGAGGAAACATAAAGCTAGACTTGTCTTCTTCCCTCAGTGGACTTTGATTTGGGATATGTAAGACAAATAACCCACTATCTTCCAAACTTGCTTCTTGTCATGGTGTTTCATCACTGCAGTAGTAACCCTGACCTAGACAGTACAGAAGAAGAATTTCTTCCTTTAAAGRTAGGGAATATCAAACAGAACATACAATTTTAAAATTCAAGAGAATGTTTTCCAGGCTATGAAGACGAACAAAGTTATAATCAAGTGCACAATTGGTACTGCCTCTGCCAAAGCTGTGTGTACTCTTCAAACGCTATTAAAGGAGCCCAGGTCTTAGGAAGGAAGTTATCATGCACTGTGATTTCTCTTCCAACCTAATCTTCCTTCTGGCATACTAGTAGCATTTAAAGCTGTATTCACCCAGCTAGAGATGCGACTGCCCAGCCTCACCTGTAGCTAAGGACAGTAAGCAAAGGTGTTCCCGCTGATGTAATAATGCTGCTGAAGTGATGTGTACGACTCCGACTTGGCGTGTTTCTTTTATTTTTAAAACCTGTCTTGCTCTCTGCTGTCTTTCTCTTTTCTGAGATGGGATACTGACATGGCTGAGTTGGTCTGCCAGCCTACCCTGGCTTGACTGTAAGATGAGAAGAAATAAACTCTCCTCCTMCTACTACTACTACTTCTCACAAACACACGCACACTTGCACACCTGTATTGTGCACATCCACACATGTACACACATACACACAGATATGTACCCACATATACACAGATACATTATACATACAGATACACATGCATATATGTGAAAGGAGATTTGGAATAGAGTTGCAGTCAATGCTTTTTAAGACATATCCATTAATAAACACATTTATATTTTCTAACAAATGGAAAATTTTCTTCCTTAGTGAAATAATGTTTGCTATTATGTGATACATTCTTCAAATACCCTCAGAAATAATCCTGGAATACATGCCTCTCTGGGTAAAAATATTTCTGCCAAATTTATACAAAGATGTTGGATGTTAATTGTGTGGTATTATACAAGTCTGCATTTTTATCAAAATTAAAGTCATTCGATAAAACTCACATAAAGTTCTACCTCAACTACTTATGTTTTATTTTATTTTTTATCTTGTTTTCCTCCTGCTACAACTTCTCCTGGAGCCTCCTACCTTCTACCCACCCAGGTCTATGTTCTCTCTTCCTCCTTCCTTCCCCCTCCTCTCTGTCTCTGTCTGTCTGTCTCTTTTTCCTCAATAAGAGAGACAAAAACAACACACAAAAATCAAAACAAAGGCAAAAAACCAGTAAGACAAGAAATTCCAAAACAAAGCAAAACTAGAAGTTCCTAAAAGTAATACTGGGTTAATTTTGTATAGACCAACTACTCCTAGACATGGGCCTACCCTAAACTGTGTTTGTCTTGCTCCATTGCTTAAAACTGATTATAATTTTGCCGGGGACGCAAACTGCAAGGTGCTTCTTGGTTAGGGTTGAGACCCTGTGTCTGCTTGCTCCTCTCAGAGTTAGGACCAGTTTGGCTTGAACTTGCACATGCCTTGTTTATGCTGCCCCAGTTTCTGTGAGTTCAAGTGTGAGTCAGTTCCTGTTGTGTTGGGAAGACTTTAGCAGTATGTCATTAGGAGCCATTTTATTGCTATATCCCTTAAGCAAGTTAGCAGTTCTCCCTCTGGGCTTATTGCCTAGCCTACCTAGTCTCCGGTTCTTGGTCACTTTTGCAGTGTCAAATAAGAGTTCTGTCTCATGGAGCGAGCCTCACATCCAATTTCAAAAAAAAAGAAATGGTTGGTTTCTCTCATAACTTTTGTGTCACTATTGCAACCTTGCAGTCAGGTTGATGATGTAATTCACAGGGTTTGTAGCAGAGGCACGTTGTTGACTAGCTTTCTCCTGTAGTAACATGCAGACTACATGTACATGTACCAAGAATGCTAGTCAGTAGAGGTAAAGCCTCTCTATGTTCCAATGTTGTAAGTGTTGTCTTTAACAATAAACAATAAGCCTTACCAAAAAAGCTCTCTGGAAAGCTCATGAGTTTTCTGACCAAAGTCAGAAAAGCTGCCATTAAAAAAAAAAAAATTCTTGGACCTTCCAACCAAGTCAGAAATCCTGTTAGCAAAATTCTAAAAGTAATTCTTGGGTTTTCCAATCAAAATCAAAATCAAAACAAACAAACAAAAAATGTCTACAAGAGCTGTGTTCACTCTTCAGTCGGCCTTCTCCAGATAGCTGCTGGAAAACATTCCAAAGGAGTTGCGTCAGCTTTCTAATTCTTGGGATCTTGTTAGAAAAAATTCTTTAAGACCTGTATTGGCTCTCCAGAGATTTCCAGACAGTTCAGCTCTGGATAGAAAAAGAACTGCTAACAGTTTTTGCTGGCTCTCCTCTTGCAGAAAGACTAGTTTTTATTTACGTTACAATTCAGTTGTTTATTTCAGGTTCCCTTTTGATTATTCTTTTGGGAGGAGACAGCAAGGATAGTTTTTTAACATTACAAATGAATTCAGAGAGCTGCCTACCTCTGTTAAACACAGATGATAAACTAGCTTGTTAGGACTTTATCCTGAAATTACCATTTCTACCACTCCTGAGCCTGGACTTGCTATGTGGCAGGCTGACTTTGAACTGCCTTTGTATCTGCCTGTCTTTGTATTTTTCCAGCTCATTAGTGCAGCTGCCTTTGTTCCTTTAGATTAATGAAGCTCCTTATACAATTCATATTGCATTCTTATATTTTTTGCATAGTTAAGAAATTAATGTACTTTCAAACTCATATTTTTAGAGTTCTTTTCCACAGCCATAAGTATTGTCCTGAAGGTCCCAGCATTTACCATTTTGCAGAGAGATACCCTCTTACTCCTGAACGCCCTCCACTCCTGAACTCATAATGTTTTAATTATCATTAATGTTAACAGGAAAGACATTTCTCAGAGGAACATGAAATATGTGCATTAGTACGCAGATCAGCCTTACGTCCACAGCAGCCATTGACACTCTCAGAAGCCCGTGCCTGCTGGCCCTGTCCCAGGGGCAGGAGCTATGTCACTCTGTTCCCACCAAGGCCATGCTGGACTTGGTATCTATTGCACCTTGACAGACATCACTTTCTTTAGATTGGGGRAATTTTCTCCCATGGTTGGATATATTTTCTGTACCTTTGACCTCCTGATTTTCTTCTCCTTCCTCTAATCCTATTATATATACATTTGTTTTTGTTTTTATTTTATTTTTTTTATTTTTTTCTTTGGTTTGGTTTTTCATAGTGTCCCAGAATTCCAGGATATTCTCTGCATGGATTTTTTTTATATTTAATATTTTCTTTGACTGATTTATCTATTTCTCCTACTTTATCTTCAACACTTAAGATTCCTTCTTTCATATCTCATACTCTGTTGGTGAGGCTTACCTCTGAGGATTTTCTTTGATGTCCTAAATCTTTCACATTGAGTTTTATCTCAGATTAGGGTTTTCTTTAGTGATTTTTATGTCTTTGTTAAACTGTACTTTCTTGTTGTAAATTGATTTCATTATTTCATTCCACTTTTTGTTTGTATTTTCACATTAGGGAAATTATTCATGTTTCCTCTAAGGTAAACCCAGACACTAATGTGGATGCCAACAAGTGCTTGCTGACAAGAGCCTGATATAGCTGTCTCCTGAGAGGCTCTACCAGTGCCTGACAAATACAGAGGGGAAGGCTCCCAGCCAGCCATTGGGCTGAGCCAATGGAGGAGCTAGAGAAAGGACCCAAAGAGCTGGAGGGGTTTGCAGCCCCATAGTAGGAACAACAATATGAACCAACCAGTACCCTCAGAGCTCCCAGGGACTAAACTACCAACCAAAGTACACATGGAGGGACCCAGGGCTCCAGCTGCATATGTAGCAGAGGATAGCCTTGTTGGACATCAAAGGGAGGAGAGATCCCTGCTCCTGAGAAGGCTCAGTGCCCCAGTGTCGGGGATACCAGGACAGGGAAGCAGGAGTGGGTGGGTTGGTGAGCAGGGGAAGGGGAATAGGATAGGGCGTTTTCGGAGGGCAAACCAGAAAGGGACTAACCTTTGAAACGTAAATAAATAAAATAACGAATTAAAAAAATAGAACGGCCTGGCGGTGGTGGCGCACAACTTTAATCCCAGCA
>BDUI01008183.1:46965-63128 GCA_002335545.1 Apodemus speciosus
AAAAAAAAAAAATTCTTGGACCTTCCAACCAAGTCAGAAATCCTGTTAGCAAAATTCTAAAAGTAATTCTTGGGTTTTCCAATCAAAATCAAAATCAAAACAAACAAACAAAAAATGTCTACAAGAGCTGTGTTCACTCTTCAGTCGGCCTTCTCCAGATAGCTGCTGGAAAACATTCCAAAGGAGTTGCGTCAGCTTTCTAATTCTTGGGATCTTGTTAGAAAAAATTCTTTAAGACCTGTATTGGCTCTCCAGAGATTTCCAGACAGTTCAGCTCTGGATAGAAAAAGAACTGCTAACAGTTTTTGCTGGCTCTCCTCTTGCAGAAAGACTAGTTTTTATTTACGTTACAATTCAGTTGTTTATTTCAGGTTCCCTTTTGATTATTCTTTTGGGAGGAGACAGCAAGGATAGTTTTTTAACATTACAAATGAATTCAGAGAGCTGCCTACCTCTGTTAAACACAGATGATAAACTAGCTTGTTAGGACTTTATCCTGAAATTACCATTTCTACCACTCCTGAGCCTGGACTTGCTATGTGGCAGGCTGACTTTGAACTGCCTTTGTATCTGCCTGTCTTTGTATTTTTCCAGCTCATTAGTGCAGCTGCCTTTGTTCCTTTAGATTAATGAAGCTCCTTATACAATTCATATTGCATTCTTATATTTTTTGCATAGTTAAGAAATTAATGTACTTTCAAACTCATATTTTTAGAGTTCTTTTCCACAGCCATAAGTATTGTCCTGAAGGTCCCAGCATTTACCATTTTGCAGAGAGATACCCTCTTACTCCTGAACGCCCTCCACTCCTGAACTCATAATGTTTTAATTATCATTAATGTTAACAGGAAAGACATTTCTCAGAGGAACATGAAATATGTGCATTAGTACGCAGATCAGCCTTACGTCCACAGCAGCCATTGACACTCTCAGAAGCCCGTGCCTGCTGGCCCTGTCCCAGGGGCAGGAGCTATGTCACTCTGTTCCCACCAAGGCCATGCTGGACTTGGTATCTATTGCACCTTGACAGACATCACTTTCTTTAGATTGGGGRAATTTTCTCCCATGGTTGGATATATTTTCTGTACCTTTGACCTCCTGATTTTCTTCTCCTTCCTCTAATCCTATTATATATACATTTGTTTTTGTTTTTATTTTATTTTTTTTATTTTTTTCTTTGGTTTGGTTTTTCATAGTGTCCCAGAATTCCAGGATATTCTCTGCATGGATTTTTTTTATATTTAATATTTTCTTTGACTGATTTATCTATTTCTCCTACTTTATCTTCAACACTTAAGATTCCTTCTTTCATATCTCATACTCTGTTGGTGAGGCTTACCTCTGAGGATTTTCTTTGATGTCCTAAATCTTTCACATTGAGTTTTATCTCAGATTAGGGTTTTCTTTAGTGATTTTTATGTCTTTGTTAAACTGTACTTTCTTGTTGTAAATTGATTTCATTATTTCATTCCACTTTTTGTTTGTATTTTCACATTAGGGAAATTATTCATGTTTCCTCTAAGGTAAACCCAGACACTAATGTGGATGCCAACAAGTGCTTGCTGACAAGAGCCTGATATAGCTGTCTCCTGAGAGGCTCTACCAGTGCCTGACAAATACAGAGGGGAAGGCTCCCAGCCAGCCATTGGGCTGAGCCAATGGAGGAGCTAGAGAAAGGACCCAAAGAGCTGGAGGGGTTTGCAGCCCCATAGTAGGAACAACAATATGAACCAACCAGTACCCTCAGAGCTCCCAGGGACTAAACTACCAACCAAAGTACACATGGAGGGACCCAGGGCTCCAGCTGCATATGTAGCAGAGGATAGCCTTGTTGGACATCAAAGGGAGGAGAGATCCCTGCTCCTGAGAAGGCTCAGTGCCCCAGTGTCGGGGATACCAGGACAGGGAAGCAGGAGTGGGTGGGTTGGTGAGCAGGGGAAGGGGAATAGGATAGGGCGTTTTCGGAGGGCAAACCAGAAAGGGACTAACCTTTGAAACGTAAATAAATAAAATAACGAATTAAAAAAATAGAACGGCCTGGCGGTGGTGGCGCACAACTTTAATCCCAGCAGTCTGGGAGGCAGAGGCAGGCGGATTTCTGAGTTCGAGGCTAGCCTGGTCTACAGAGTGAGTTCCAGGACAGCCAGGGCTACACAGAGAAACCCTGTCTCTTGTGCTTCAGCTTATTTTTCTCGTGACCTTTTTCTGGTTTCTGGAAGAGATGTATTGGCTTGGCACTTCTTGTTTGTGTCTCGCAGAGTGATGCAGCATCTGGAGTTATGCGGTTTGGGTCGTTTCTTGGGGGAGATATCTGGTCTCACCGGTCGGTGTTGGCTGGGTGTTCCGCTCTTAGGTTGCTGTTACCCACTCCGAGTTATAGGCAAGTATGGATGAAGGCAGGGGGTGGGGCAGGGAAGAATATGTTCCTTCGAATTAAGATCGGCAAGAAGTGAGGACTGATGAGAGTCTGTAGGAAAAAGCTAGGGCAATTCTGGGTCTGCACCAAGAGGTAAAGTCCCCCAAAATGGAAGTGGGAAGTTCTTACAGACAGGTAGGCCGCATGCCAAAACTAAGAGTAAGTATGCAAAGACCAGAATCCCTTGCCTTTTGTTTCAAATGGGAATTCCTATCTCCATGTTACACTCACCTTCTGACTTAAACTTTTTGAGACTGTTTTTGCAAAATCCGGTTGTAAAGTTCTCAGGTAATGTTTGCTCTTACCAACCTGCCTTGCAAACATTGTGTAAACATTTACAGACTAGCAGATCCACAGATAGACCCCGGTCCTGCTAGGTCGATGTAGACATTCCAACTGTGGAAGACCTAAAGACAGCCATAGACATTATAGATCAATCCACTTGTGCCTTGTGCTTGTCTTCTGAGATCGTCCCAGGGTTGGTTGGTTTGACAGACTTTGGGTAGACGTTAAAGAACAAAAATAATTCGGAATGGAAACAAAATGTGTGAACAAATCACAGATATAGAAAACGTGTTACAAAGAATAAAAGGAAACACTTTTAATACCCAGACTTGAGGGAGCCATCTGCTTTTGATCCCTACATAGCTTGCCTTCGTTTTAGCCTGTTTATCTAGAGACGTGGCTGAAGAAACTCCCTGCCGGATCAGCTCCATTCATACTGCACAGGCAAGCTGAGCTGGGGTGGTTTTCCAGGACTTTCTAAGTAACCAGACATGCCGGTCAGAAGGTGGGAGAGAAGTTCACCTGGAGATCGCAGTTAGAGAGTTCCAGTGTTTTAATGATTCACTAACCCATGGCAGCAGATGAGAGCTGCTAGGGGAAAGAGACCACAAGCTCACCGACAGTGTGCTTGCCTGGTGTACACAAGACCCACAGTAGCCCTGCTACCAGGAAGACAAATAGGAGTCAGCATTTTCATCAACTCTCTAAAGGTAATGCTCTTGGAAAAGCACAGGACCTTCTCCCCTCCCCATCATTATGGAAAATTTTAACTCGAGCATCTCTGTTGCAACATCTGTTTCTGTATGTGTCTCTCCCTCCCTCCTTCCTCCCTTCCTCCCTCCCTTCCTCCCTCCTCAACTCTCTCCATGTTGCCCTGTATGACTCCCCTGCAGCCTTGATTCTGAACATACAATAAACCCACTAACACTGTGCATGCCCTCAACACCAACAAACACTGGTTGGAACCCAGATTAGGTTTAAGACTATTCCACATTAAGAATGTCAGTGGTTTTCTCACGTAAAAGGTTTTTCTTTTCATTGTTTTTGTTTTTGGTTGGTTGGTTGGTTGGTTGGTTGGTTGGTTGGTTGGTTGGTTGGTTTTAGAGAAACATAGTGGTTTAACTATGAAAGACAAAGACTACTATTTTTCTACAATCATTCTTGGGTATATATTAAGTAAGTGTGTCTTTGGATTGTGTTATGTTACAATATTTCATTTTAATCCGAGTTGTCAAATTGGGCAAAAATAACTATTAAATGAATTTTGTGTTAGAATTAAGACAATTTCTGAAATGTTGTTAAATATAACTGTGACATTTTACAAGGCAAACTTATACATGGTAATATTTTTACATTGATGATGACCACACAAAAATATCAATTAACTGTGAAAAATGTCAAAAGAGATCTATTTCCTAGAGTATCAAATATTCTGGCATGGCTTAATCATTTATGCAAAAATAAACAAGAATATTCGTTAGTATGTAAATATTCCTTTATTGCTAATAATTGTAAAATTATATGTATGTATCAAAGAATTATTTTAAAATAAAATTCTCTATGGTTTTTTTAACCAGTAAATGATTTACACACCTAGTTTATATATGTTTATCTTCATGGTCATATAAATGTTTCTTGGATGAAAAGGAATCACACTTGAAAGAAGTTTAAGAAGCCCTAGTCTATAGATAAAAATAAAAAAATTTGGCTCCATTTTCTAGTCATGTTCAGCATAATGGTTTTGTCAATGGTAGACCATCCAGGTAGCAGTGCCCCCCCCCAAGATGTTAAGGAAGCAGACATATCTTTGTCCCCAAGTGTCTGTGTTGAACAGATAATGATTCATGTGTCTGTGACAACACAGCGTCAGCRAGGACAGTAATTTAAGKGGAGCACACACCATTATTACAGCACACAACACGTGGTAGTGATAAATAACAATGTTATTTACCAGCTGGCGTGCTTCCTTTCCTACTTTTCAATCATCATGTTCACATGTGTTTGTGTTGCTTCTGCTAATAAACGCTTTCTGTAAAGCAGTATGAAGCAGTATGCTCAGCTCCTGTTTCCTGCACTGCCATGTCTTTCCATGCCCTGGGTCCCRGAACCCTGACTCAAGGTGATGTGATAAGGGAATGAAGAAAGGATGGATGGAGAGAGACACATAGACACCGAGAAGCTTCGATCGAGGTCTGGGATCTGGGAGAAGCTGCAGCAACCCAGATGCTTCGTTTATTTATTATACACAGTTGGACAGGAAGGTGAGGCTGCTGCATACAGATATCAAGGAGGCGGGGGTTATTGCATGCAGCTGAACAAGGATGCAGGCTTAGCGAATCTCATCAAGARCAGACTCTGTAGGGCAGCAGCCTTCAGACAATAAACATCTCGGAGGAAACGCCATGGTGAACGCTTTCTTTGCAGACAATCAGCATTCTCACACAACATGGCAGAGGTCTTGCCATCCCTTTGAGCCTTAACTGGGGRTGACTGCCACACCCACTGTGCCCATGGCAACAACACACATCCACTCAGGACTGCACTCCTTACACTATGTCTCCTGACCATGTCAAGAGGTCATACTGAGTGCCGTACCACACCTGTGTACCATTTAGGTTTGTGCAAGGTCACCATGTTGGAGACAGACTTAACCGTCTAACACTGCAGTGTGACCCAAGGTGTTCAGCAACATGAGTCTGCATCCTACAGCATGCATGGACACCCTGTAATGAATAAGAGCAAGCGCCAGGTGAATGCTGGACCTCTGTGAAGGGAGACACCTCTGTTGCTCCTCCCAGCTCACAGTGTGCAGTGCGGTTCAGACTGCTAAACAAAGCTGTATAGGTAGAGACCTCGGAGACTCAGAAAATCAGAATTTATACACTTCTCTCGAAGGAGATAATACTTTGAAATGTGTATAATGGCAAGTCTTTATGTTGATGGCCACCTGGTATAGTACCATTTGTGGCACAGCTTGAGGGCCATGACGACGGTGTCGACGGTGTGATTTGTGGCAGATAGATGTGGCTACAAGTGACTGTGTCGCACTGTCTCAGTGTTGAGTTTTCTGTAATTGGAGACCTAGTAAGTCGGGTGAGCAGCAGCAGGACCAGGGTAGCATTTGTTCAAGGTGAACAGTCTTTGGTTCATGGTCAGAATGTTTTGTCTAACGCA
Organism: Apodemus speciosus; assembly: GCA_002335545.1. Classification (NCBI taxonomy): domain Eukaryota; kingdom Metazoa; phylum Chordata; class Mammalia; order Rodentia; family Muridae; genus Apodemus; species Apodemus speciosus. The sequence continues at coordinate 52,841 of BDUI01008183.1, forward strand.
GCTCTTTTGTAAGTATCTTATTCTGCTGTATGCTGTATGGTTTACATTGAAAGTCAGGGCTGTAGTAAAACAGATCCTACAACAAAATAGCACTTTAATCATTTCCTTAAACATCTCTTTCACTTTAAACATTTCTCTTTCTCTTTCTGTGCATGCGTGTAGTGTGTGTGTGCGTGTGTGTGTGTGTGTGTGTGTGTGTGTGTGTGTGTGTGTGTCAAAGGGCAACCTTCAATGTTGTTTTTCATTCTCTACCTCTGTTTTTAAGACAAGGTTCCCTCACTGTCCTGGACCTCATTAAGTAGGCTAGGCTGGCTGGTCCGCCTTAGATAATTTGCTGTCTCTGCCTCTTTAGTGCTAGGATTAGAGTACAAGCCACCATGTGCAGCTTTTTCATGGGAACTCAAACACTTTACCAACAGAGCCACATCCTCAACTTCTTTTAATCCTTTAATACTAAGTTTTCATGTTGTAAATGTGTAAAGACTAACTATTGAGTAGTGTTTTCCCCAGAGTATTAAGAATATTTCCCTACTTCCTGCAAGTACCTGTTTAATCCTGTAATACTTCTGAGAGGTACAGTCTCCCAAAACACCAAGCAAGGAAGAAAATAAGCAAGACCCGTAAGCATTTTATTACCTGGGAACTGACTCCAGTCACAGTACAGAGCTCTCATTAAACTGGCGGATCACCTGAAAGGCTTATTTATGTTGAGACGATTGGCATAATAAATAGCCTCAGGCTAAAGTGCTATGATTCCTGTGTCACCCTTTAATTTATTTTTCTATGTGATTCTAGCAGGCCCTTTTGGAAATGCAAAGAAAAGACTATCAGGGAAAATCTCTTTAGTTCTTGCTTGTGTTTGGCCGAAGAGGCCAAGGTCATGCTCCAAACTCAGCAAGGGGGTGGGAAAGAAGGRRGTTCATCTTTTCCCACGCTCTACCCCCCATGCCATCCTACCAGTTGGTTGCTGGGAAGCAGGGGCGGAAGCAAGCCTGTGGTGACCTATGCTTTGAACCAGATAAAGCTTTGACCCTATAAAATGGAGCCCAATTAACCTCTGTGACAGTGTGATCATGCTATGCCAGAAACATAGTACACAGTATGTCTTTCCACATTGTCAGAATTAATTGAATAACAATAAACTTACAGGCTCTAGCATTTTGTTATTAAAATCTATGTACCTTGGTGGCTTGGCTAAAGCAAGTACAAGTTCTTTATTCTGATCTTAGTTACTAATAGCTCYATATCACACCCCACTTAGCACACAGTAAGCATATCTAAACATATACAAGTGGGTCACAGTATGAATACAAGTTAAAAAGCATGCATCAAAGTTCAAGAAATTTCAGAGCTACTCTAAGAATCTATAAATGGGTCCTGAGACAGACCAGAGCTGGGAAGGGGACCTCCGATGGCGTTATTTGGAGGAGCTGTTGGAGTCCGTTCGAGAACAAAGCTGCAGAATTCAGCTGTGTCATAAAGAGGCTGGAACCAGTCCAGATCAGGACATGGGACAGGTACACAAATGAACAGGTGGGCAATTGAAGGGGCTACATTATTAACAGGGGCACATGGCCCAAGGCCAAGGTTCTTAATCCTTACTGGACAAATCCTGTGTCAGATGATAGGTTGGGGAGGGACCATGCCATCTCTGTGTCAGGTGTCCATTATTTTGGGGGATCCAGAAAAAGGTGCTAAACCCTTTCCTTGGTCGGTGTCTGATAAGTTATTTGGTCTGGTTTCTCTGATAGGATTTTACCTCTAAAAATCTTAATTCTCACCAATTAATATAAGAAGGATTTCTTTTCCCATGAATCAGTCATTTATCATTATGCACTGGGCAGGTGGTACCCAGCAGATGGTGCAGTTCCTGGGTTCCCCCCAGGAGCTGGAGTCATCCTTCTCTGTGAAAATGAAGTCAAACCTGCCTTTAAAACAGAGTCTCTCCTGAGGCAAGACACAGCCTTATAAAACACTRTCTTGAGTAATCGGATTAATTTAGAGTAGGGCATAGCCTGGTCTTGACCATGATGCTAAGAGGAGTTCATACTCATAATGCATACTCCCAAAATTGGTGGGATAGATGAAGGTGAATTCTATGTATAAAAGAACGGCAAAATATTTCAAATATTTGAGTACATTTCCAAAAGAGTACATAGATCTTGGGTTTTTATTTTTCAACTGAGTATCTGATTTTTTTAATATGTCAATGGGAAGAARGCTTTGTTGAAATCTTCAAGTCCTTGAAAACTAGTCGATCTTTTGATCTTTGGGGACCAGTAAAAAGTTGACCTGCACACACATTCTTCACAGCAGGCCCCTGGCACTAATGCAGAGCCCTTGCAAGCTCAGCTGTCTCCCAGTGCCCTCCAAGGCTCCTCCTCTACCCTTGGCCCAAAGCCAGGATGCAAGCAAAGCAGACCTCTTGACCCCTCTACTGTAGGCCTACATTCTTGCTTTTGCTTTTAGAATCTCCCTGCGTGCATACTGACTGGAAGGGATGTGAGTCAAGCATTAAAAAGAAACTTGCAAAAGATATGATTAGTAAAAAATTCATTCTCCTTTAGGCTGAAAACTGGCATGTTACAGCCTTAGGACATTTGACATAACTTTGTTGGGACCATAAGGAGCGTTTCAATACAGAAACCATGGGGTGAGACAAAGTACAGCCAAATCCTCATTCCTGCAAACAGCCCCACTGGGCCAAAGTCAGCACTCGGTACTGTTTGGGTCCTAAGGCCGACGGCTCACCAGCTTAGCCTTCTCACTGCGGCCTTCCTCAGCCCTTTGGGCTTCCCTTTTAGATATGCATCACTCTTTGCTATTCCTCAAGAGCTGCCTCCTAGATTGGCAGCTCTGCAGGAGTGAAAGCATGCCTACATTTTCTAGGACTTAATTCAGAAGATTTTTCTAGTGGATGCCATTTCATCTTGCCCTGGACTGGAACCTTCGTTCAGAACATCAGTGAGGTTGAGGAGCTTTTGGAGAGAGAGCTCCTTCAGTCCTCCTAAAGCAAGTGTTGATCTAGCGTTAACACTGGATTCAGCTTTATTTGCTAGTCCTTCTGGGTSATATGAAACACACCTTTCTTGGTTTAACTAGAAAAAGATGGAGAGAATAGAAACTGTTAAAATACAACTTGTGTCTCTTTTAATACGTCTTCCTTTTTCATATTAATGTCTAAATGATGATACGARATTAATAAGTTCTTTGGACTCAAAGCAATCCAAATTTGAATTGTTCTGGGAAAAGTTTACTAATTTAAATACAAAATTAAGCTTCAACTTTTCCAATAAGCCTCTAAACAGAATTTATTTCCAAGATAGAGCAGCTGCATGGAGGAGGGCCAACAAGGAGAGGAGAGAAATGGAAAATACAGACACAAATTAGTGCATTTTACAAAGAATCAGAAGACAGAAGGTGAAGAATTGAGGTATGACTGAAATAGTCTTGCTACACCATTTTACTCACATGGGCCACAATATGTAGCTAATGACTTTCAAAGTCATGATGGAGATCTTAACATTAACTCTGGAAGTCCCATGAGGTTTCACTAGGGCTCAGACTTCCCACACTAGAGATACGTAGATGACTATTTCCCTTCAAGGAACACAGCGACATCTAGAAAGAGCAGATAACCATTGCCCTTTGTGTCTGCAAAAGAAAAAGAAGTTCAAAAACTATCTCACGTTCTCACTATCAAATGTTAAGATGTAGTCTCAGAACCTTGTGTTAGTGCTTTGTTGCTGTGAAGAGACTGCTCTGAAGAAGTTGACCAAGGCAACTCTTATAAAGGAGAATGTTTAATTGGAAGCTGGCTCACAGTTTCTGAGGTTTAGTCCATTATCATCATGGCAGGAAGCACAGTAGCAGGCAGGCAGACATGGTGCTGGAGGAGCCAAAGGTTCTATCTGCATCTTGATCTGCAGACAGCTAGAAGGAGTCTATGTTCCACACAGGGTAGAACTTGAGCGTAGGAAACCTCAAAATTGACTCCATGGTGAAACACTTCTTCTAACAACATCATACCTACTCCAACAAGACCAAACCTACTAACAGTGCCTGCTTCCCATGGGACACGCATTCACACCCCTGAGCCTGTGGGGGGTCATACCTATTCAAACCACCACCGATCACCTTTAAAAACTGGTGCTTCCCAATGTGTTGGAGACTTGTTCCCCAGAGCATCAGCACTGGAAGAGAAGGCTCAATAGAAGAATATGTCATAACTACCCTTATGATTAATACCATTATCACAAGGTGGGCTAGTCCTGTCCAGAGTAGGTTGCTCTGAAAGGAAGTGGRCCCTGTCTTGACCTCTCTCTGTGTGTTCTTACCTTTTGCCTCTGCTAGTTGTGACATATGTAGGAGGTCCTGGTCAGAAGTGAGCCCTCAACCTTGGACTTTGCAGCTCTAAGAATTTAAGAATAAGTCTCCATTCTTTATAAATTGGTCTCAGATATTCTGTTATAACAGCATAAAAACAGATTAAGACAATTGTATTTATGATAAAAWATACATTCCATTGCAAAACTGCCTAATAAAGCAAGTATTGATTTGCTTATATTTTATTTAAAAGTTGAGGCATAAGTACTTCCAGAGTTAATATTACATAGTTCACATCTTAGAAAAATGCAAAAGGGTGAGAAGCTGTGAATTTGAACTTTAAGTTCTTGGTTTAGAAGATAGTTAAGTAGTAACTTCCTTGMTRTAGCTCCTGACTTAGTTTATACTCTGAAGTACTGAATGAAGTACATAGAGAAAAGAGCAGTGCTACTGAAGGTTAATTTTAACACTAAATACTGCAAAGGCACATCTGCTTCTGTGAATGATCAAGGTGGCTACTTTGGAGCCAAAGTTCTAGATACTTTGAAAGTGTATCATTCCACTGTCAGACAAGTTAGTGTTTCAGCTGGGCAAAGAGTCCACGCAAAGACCACTCAAAGGTTTTTCATTTAGGGTTCCAACTTGGCAGAAGTAAATACCCTGGGAAAGGCAGAGAGTTAGGAGCAAAATCATGAAGTATATTTTATGTCATACGAAGAAAACGGATTTTGTGGTGAACAAAAGTGTTCTCTGTACAGTTTATATTTCACAATCTAGTAGAGATGTAGACATAAATCCTGATGTCTAATTAACTATTTTTAGGGTTTGGATGTGAAATGTGCACCCCAAAGCCAAGCCTTGGTTTCTAATATAGCATTGTGTAAAGACAGGACCTCTGGGAGGTATTTGGGTTATAAAAGACATAACCATTARTGAATTTATAGTTTAATAGGCTAATAATAACTAATATAAACTTTAGGAAGTAGGGTTAAGTCTGCGAAAGTAGGTCACTAGGTGAGGTGTGTGCCTTGAGGGTTCCTGACCCCTACTTTGCATACACTGTCTGCTTCCTGGCCAGTACATTGTGCTCAGTGTTTTGGATTCTGCCAGTGACAGGTGAAGACAGATAAGGACTCCAAATTAGGAATTGGAATTTTGAAGAATGTCATTCCACRCATTGCATGACGTTTCCCCAGAATCCATCAGCAGTTTTTGARCAGARCAGGAGAGTTTTCTAAAGGTTGACTTTTGACACAACGGWGTCTCTAAAAGAACCAGAAACAAACAGCCAATGCAAAGTATCAGGAGTGATTACTGCATAGCTTCTCACGAATGYCATTAATGCCCCAGTTTGGTAAGTTCACAATATCCATCCTATCAGTGGCATTGGAGATACTGACCCCCATTAGAGTAGAGGCTAACAGCGAAGTGCRTGAGATGTAGATGAAAGATCTGCTAAAGGGATTGAATTGGATATAACTTTCATATAGAATTGAAGGAGAGGTTTGAAGAGCTAGAGAAAATTAAAGGTGATTTCCAGTATGTGGACTATGGTAACTGAGCATATTAATATCCAAGTTTGAGGAKGAAGATAATTCATTTAGTTTTCAATAGACGATAGCCAATGCATGTATACAAAGATGCTGAATGTATTTCAAGGCAAATATCATRCTTAGGTAAAGGTTTATGTTAGAATTGTGATTTGAGAAGCATCATGTATTGCTAAYTCAAATGCTTTTTCAAAGAGTATTTATTATAAATTAAGAATCAGGGAGGAATTTCATGAGAATAACAGTAKTTATGGACTAAGAGATGAAGACACTTCTAAAGGAAAGAAAGCAGAGAAGGTTGTCATAGAAACTCCAGACAAAGAAGATTTAAAATAATATAGAGAGTAGGGGAGAGTATTACCCACTGCTGAGGGTTGAGGAAAGAAATAGGCTATTGAATAATCACTTAGTTTTTGAATTAGTAAGAACATTTTCAGATAATGGAAATGRTAGAGGTCCATTGGAGCAGGCTGAAGAATAGAAGACATAAATTCCTATATCACTTTCCAGAGTCTCACTTCCAAACAAAGGGCCGATTCTGTGCTGTAGAAAGCAGAAGCCAAGGTTAAAAGCATCAAGAATTCTTTAAGATGGGAAAGATACAGGCCACACTTACTTGTGGGAATCAATAGCCAAAGTCTTCCAAATAAGAGACATGGGCAAAATGAAAGGAGCAGAAATTAGTACAAGCAGAGAGACCAAAGGTTATCTTTAGACCCAAAGGAAGGGCTGCTGGCGATGTGCTGGCATCCACTGGCCGGACTTCACGGAAACATGTGATGTCCTCATTCTTCCTGTTAGGAGGGAGGATGTGCCAGGCTGTCTCTGCTGCTTCACTCATACCACCCCAGGAGAAATAAAACAAACGATGTGTTCTGTATATTAAATTAGAATATCTGAATTTAACTGGCCAAATGTAACTGACTGAGCCTCAGCCATGCCTCTTTTTGGGAACAGTCTGCTATTCCTCCATGGGCAATGCCTGTCTGCCTCTCTTTTGTTTCTCTTTTAGATCCACACAGGACACAGGAGAGGGGAATGTCATCATGTATATCAATTGTTCTTCAAATTTAGCATTGATTCCATAAGCATTGAAGATTAATAATGGGTCCCCCAGATCTACACAAATATTGATGCTCATATAGAGATTATTCATGGGCCCCATTGAACCAAGAAAATGACAAGTGAGTAGTGAAAAATTCCACCTCACTGCCTTAAAAGGAAGTTACTTTCTTTGTGCTTATGTATGACATCATAGATTTGGCTGTGGGTTAGTTTGGGTACGCAGAGGAGGACTGTATTTCAGGGGTATATCTGGAGCAGAAATTGGGATGGAATCTGAATTGCCAAAAGTCCTCATGGAGAACTCAGGGGACCGTGGGCTTCCTGTGCTCTACATGAAAGAGAGTTCTTCAGTTACTGAAGCTATTGCAGTCTTGAGGCTCCTTAATATGGAAGTATAGCCTCTAAGAAACCAAGATCAAATTATGTTGGCTTTAAGAACTCACTACTATAGTTCCAACAGATAGATGAATTTTACTAACTAACCTTTCAGCTTAAACACTAGATTTGCAGGGCACAGGTATTTCTCAGACAAAATGAGTGGTGCCATTTGTAATATAAAAATATGACTACCATAGGCATATTTATTAAAACATTCCAAGGGTGGTAAGCTAGAGTGGCTCAGGAATGCTAAATAATCCCAGGCTTGCTTTAGTTCCGTTTACTTGCACCAACCAGTTATCGAATACATCGAGAAAGTTTAACTGAGCAAACTTTTCAGGCCCTTCAGGAGGAAAGAGCATAAAGGTCTTAAAGCCACAGGGCATTTGGCATGTTTACAGTACAGACAGCAGGGTGCCCGGCACCCAGTGGGTTAAGGGGGTAGCGTGGGAAGTGAACTTAGAGAGACAGCAATAGTCACACCATGAAAGTCCTTCTGAAAATCCAAATAATGATCTTGAATTTTTTGACCAAGCCAGCTCAGTCAACAGCTTGTCATATCCAGCACAGGAGTGAGGATTAAAAAGAAAAAAGACAATTAGACAACACTGTAGCATGACCCCAGCCAGTTCTGAGGCTGAGGCAGGTTTATTTTTCCTAATCTGCTTTTATACCATTTTAATTACATGCAAATAACAAGGGGGAGCAGTACAATAAACACAAATCATCAAGGAACAAGAAAGGCAGTGTTTGTAAGGACTTGTTCGGATGACCAAAATATCTGAGAATACTTCTTTGTCCAAGCCCAAAATCAGATTCTTGCCTGAAGCCTACTTCTTTTGCTCCACCCTAAAATTAGATTCCTGCTTGAACTTACTTCCCTGTTCTAGCCTAAGTTTAGATTCCTGCCTGAGCTTACTTCCTTGGTCATGGCCTAAGGTCAGATTCCTGCCTGAAGCCCATTTCCTTGTACTTGGCCAACGTCAGATTCCTGTCAATCCGCCCCCAATGCTTTTACTCCAGACAAACAGGCAGTGCAGGTTAAGATCTCAGGCAAAGCAAATAGTGAATGTCACAAAGACTTGGGCTTTTTGAACAATTTGGAGATTTTGAGAACAGCCCCCCCCCCCCAACATCCGCAAAAACAAATATAGTAGCTGGAATGGAAAGAACACATTAAAACATCAAAGATTTTTCTGTCATCTGGAACTCATTACTCAGAACGTTTCTTCACTCTCAAGCTCTGATACTGCCCTTGGCTGGTCCAGACAGGCCTTTGTTGTTAGAAAGTGAACTTCTTGGTTCAGCTCAGCCACCAAGAATGGGGGCCCTGGAGCACATGTGCTTGGCTATGGGAACTTCATCAGTGAAAGGAATATCTAGGCTTTAGTAAATACTGGCTAGTTATTTTCGATTATTGCTTCCAAGTTGCTGCAAAGCCCAGCCAATATTCTAAGCCATTTTTTTTTTTTGATGAAAGAATTTTATATCCTGTGCACTGTAAAGAATGACAGAGATTGGGCTGTTTTAAAGTACAAAAAATGGTGAAAAAAATTGGCTTTAGCTCATGGGTCATTTGCTGCAGTTTTCTGTGATAAATATAGATCAAAATAGGTAAGCTTTTAGATATTATTTTTTTGTGATGAGACTAGAGTATTCTAGTACTGGATAGTTCTAACTTTTGTAAAATTATTTATAGAATTTTCCTGTATTGATTTTTCATTACATTTACATAAATAAATGGATTTAAAAAGAATTTCACTTTGTATTCAAGGAATATAAAATAATTATGATTATCTGTTTTCCTATGGCAATGTTATAGAAGAATATAATTCTACCAAAATCTATAATGCAATGGAAAGTAAAAACAAACAGAAACTTAAAATTTTTCACTAAAGGTACAATTTTGATATATACAAAATCTACTAGATACACACTATTCATACATACACAGATAAATATATATATGAAATTAGCTATATCTTATTAGGATAACGTTTGCAGAAAACACTCGTGAGGGAATAAAAAAGGTAAGGCAGAGTATAAATGAAATAAGAAGACACGGTATCATACAAACTTAATCTTTTCTCCTAATGAAAAAACAAAAACACAGCAAATATAGTTGGGTTTTTTCCTATGATATTTTCTTTTTTTATTGTATATATTCTTTATTTACATTTCATTTCCCTTTTCTTGGTTCCCTGCCCCCCAAATGTCCCATATGTCTTTTTCCCTCCCCCTGTTCCCCTATTGAGCCCTTCCCACTTCCCTGTTCTGGTATTCCCCTACACTGATGCATTGGTCCTTTCCAGAGCCAGGGTCCACTCTCTCCTTCTTGTYGGACATCAATTGGTATGTGGATTATGTCTTTGGTGTTCCAAGATTCTAGGCTAAAATCCACTTATCAGTGAGTGMATACCATGGGTATTCTTTTGAGATTGGGTTACTWTACTTAGTATGATGCTCTCCAGCTCCATCCATTTATCTAAGAATTTCATGAATTCATTTTTTCTAATGACTGAATAGTACTCCATTGTGCATATATACCACATTTTTTTGTATCCATTCTTCGGTTGAAGGACACCTGGGTTCTTTCCAGTTTCTGGCTATTATAAATAAGGCTGCTATGAACATAGTGGAGCATGTATCCTTGCTGCATGCTGGGGAATTTTCTGGGTAAATGCCCAGGAGTGGTATGAATGGGTTCTCCGGGAGTATCTTGTCCAGTTTTCTGAGGATCCGCCAGACTGATTTCCAGAGTGGTTGTACCAGCTTGCAGTCCCACCAGCAGTATAGGAGTGTTCCTCTTTCTGAACATCCTCACTAACACTTGCTGTTTCCTGAGTTTTTAATCTTAGCCATTCTGATTGGTGTGAGGTGAAATCTCAGGGTTGTGTTGATTTGCATTTCTCTTATGACTAGAGATGTTGAACAATTTTTAAGGTGCTTCTCAGCCATCCGAATTTCTT
>BDUI01008184.1:19563-37557 GCA_002335545.1 Apodemus speciosus
CTGTGTGGAGGTCAGAGAACAACGTTTGAGAATTCCTTCTCTCCTTCTACCACCGGTTCCAGGGAGCAAGCTCAGGTTATCAGTCGCCAGGCTTCTATAATGAGTACCTTTCCCCACAGAGGCCCTTTTTGTCCCTTGAACTCAAAGATCACCTTTGACCTCTCACAGCTGCTGGCTTACAGCGGGCAGCTAATCCTTATGAGTACAAGATCTGAACAAAACTTCTCAATGGCCAGGAGCCAGGAAGAAGAACCCTGGTGGCTAGAGTAGGTATGCCCAGAAGGCACCCCACTCTGGCGAGGTGGGTCTGGATGGGCCTAGAGGAGATCCTGCTCAGGAGAACCATCATGAGTTGTTTCACGTCACACCTCAAATCAGAGGTCCTCAGCCGGGCATGTCTGGAACCCACGCAGGCTAGTTATGAAGTGAATCTCCAGTCCTTAGGAGGCGAGGCTGCCACAGAACAGGGCGAAGCTGGTCTAAGTTTAGTTTCCCCGACCCTTCCTCACAGATGATCACTAGAAGCCACGAACTCAGCGTGACCAGGGCATCACAGGCCACAGTCTGTCCACACACAACTGTCTCCATTCAGCAAGGGGGTGAAAAAGAGGAACCAAAACTCGCTCAAGCTGTTTCTGGGCTTTACCTGGGTGAAGAGGAGGGTCCCCCCTTTCTAACCACGTGAAAAGTCCCACAGAAGCCCCGGTAGAGGAAGCCTCAACTGAGGGTGGCTAGAAGGACCAGAAATGAGGGGAAACCTGAAGCCAGCCTTCAGGGGCTGCATTTGGGGGAATCTAGGTCCTGTCAGTCAGATCCCACAGACCGCATTAGGAACATAATAAGACTTTATTATTGTGCCTGGTCCCATTCCTTTGACAGACACATAAAAAGCAACAGGTATTTGGGATACAAAGTCAGAGTACAAGAATGAGTTTCTTTTGGGAGTGGAAGGCAAAGTATTTCAAATCTACATGATCCCAGAAGGTCCAGCAAGATTGCTCAGTGGGCAAGGGCGCTTGCTGCCAAGTCCGACAACCTGAGTTCAATCTTGCATCTCATATGATGAAAAGAGAGAACCAACTCCAAAGCTGTCCACCGACCTTTTAAAATCTGCACACAGAGATAAATGTAATACTTTTTTTACTTAAAGCAAATGTTATCTCAGGAGGCAGTTTTAAGGGGTTACTGGGAGATGCGTGTGCACGCACCTTGACTATATGACCCCATGTTCACAGTCTAGACAGACATTTGTTCTCATGCTGAACTCACTTTAAACCTAAAGATGTGGCAAAGAGGTAGTAGTTCTTCCATGTTTCCCCCAGAGCCAAGCATGACAGTAATAACCTAAGCATTTAAGTGATTGAAAGGGGGAAGGGCATAATGTTCAGGGGTAGCTTGAGCTCAAGGCTACCCTGGGCTACACAGTGATATCCTGTTTTAAAAAACTAAACACTGGCCAGGCAGTGGTGGCACATGCCTTTAATCCCAGCACTTGGGAGGCAAAGGCAGGCTAATTTCTGAGTTCGAGGTCTACAGAGTGAGTTCCAGGACAGTCAGGGCTACACAGAGAAACCCTGTCTCGAAAACAAACAAAACAAAACAAAAACAAAAAACAAAAAAAACTAAACACTGGAACTGGAGAGATGGCTCAGTGGCTAAGAGCACTTGCTATTCTTCCAAGTTCGGTTTCTAGCACCCACATCTAGTCTGATGATCTCTTCTAGCCCCCAAGAACACACAGATACATACATGGCAGACACACAGACACACAGACACACAGACACACACACACACACACACACATGCTCACATGCACAATATATGAGCACAAAACCATAAGTAAAATAAAAAGAAATCTTTTTTTTTTTCGAGACAGGGTTTCTCTGTGTAGCCCTGGCTGTCCTGGAACTCACTCTGTAGACCAGGATGGCCTCGAACTCAGAAATCCACCTGCCCCTGCCTCCCAAGTGCTGGAATTACAGGCATGCGCCACCACCGCCCGGCTAAAAAGAAATCTTTTGAAAAAATACTAAAAATCAAAAGCACTACATATTCCTAATGGACAAAAACCTCAGGCAAAGATGGAAGAGGATCTGGTAGACTCACTCCTTTGGGGGACAAGAAGGACACAGGGCACATGACAAACCAGAGTCCTGAATTGTCTCTGGGGAATTCTGAAGGAAGGGTGTGTTGAGAAGAACAGACCTACACATCCTTACCCCAGTCTCATTCCTGTAGACTGTGCCCCGCCAGCTACTGAAGGCGCAAATAAGAGATACGCCGCACACCCACTCCCAGATTCCAACTGGTGTGTGGAAATTCTCACACAGGGTTATGTCTCACATAAAAGGAGACATAAGCTCAGCAGGACCTGGAAGCACAAGCCTGTAATCCCAGACACTCAGGAGGTCAAGGCAGGAGGGTCGAGAATTCAAGATGTTGGCTATAGAGTTAGTTCAAAGCCAGCCTGGGCAACTTAGTGACATGACATTGTCTTAAAACAATGAGTAAGGGCCAGGTTGTACCTGTGCACACCTTTCATTCCAGCACTCAAGAGGCAGAGGCAGAGGCAGGCAGATCTCTGAGTCTGAGGCCAGGCTGGTCTACAGAGTGAGTTTCAGGACAGTTAGGGATACACAGAGAAACTCTGTCTTGAAAACACAAAATAAGGCCTGGAGAGATGACTCAACCATTAAGAGCATTGACTGCTCTTCCAGAGGTCCTGAGTTCAATTCCCAGATACCACATGGTGGCTCACAACCATCTGTAATGGGATCTGATGCCCTCTTTTGGTATGTCCGAAGACAGCAACAGTGTATTCATATGCATAAGATAAATAATTTTTTAAAAAAAATTCTACATCTATTTGAAAAACACACAAAACAAAAGTAAATAAGTAGTTATGCTTTTTTTTTGCTATGAAAGTGTAAAGATTCAAGTTCAGATACAAGAGGATCCCAGGAGGGCTGGAGGAATGGCTCAGTGGTTAAGAGCACTGGATGCTCTTCCAGAGGTCCTGAGTTCAACTCCCAGCACCCACATGGCACAGCCTTATATAACTCCAGTTCCATGGGATCCAACCCTCCCTTCTGGAATGTGCAGGCTCATGCATGTGGGCACAAACACATATGCAGGCAAAACACCTGTACACATAACGAGATAATAAAATAAAGAAGTTCTTTTAAAGGGGGAGGGGGTGGGTACTGGCACTCACTGGACAGCAAGTCTAAATAATCAGTGAGCTTAAGGTTCCATGAACTTGTCTCAAAGGACAAGGTGGAGAATAATGGGAGAAGTCACCCAATATCTACCTCTGGCCTCCATAAACATACACACATACACAATCACACAGTCACAGTAGCTCAGTGAAGAGCACTTGTCACAGCTCGCAATATTGCTCTACAGAGAGGAGCCTGAGAGAACATGCACTGGGCAGGAAGCCCTGTAGGCTCCTCGGGGCTGGGGATTAGGGTGGGCCTGCAGGCTAGAGAAGCCAAGACTGCTGTGGAAGGGGAACCAAGACCATGCCAGGAAGCAGCTCAAACATGTCCACACAGGGCATGACAGACAACCAGGACATCAGTGAACAGCAGAATCGAGAGGCAGGGTCGGCTTTCCTGAAGCAGGAACTCTTCTTCCCTTGCACTTCAGCTCAAAGACGTCCCCCTGCTGGACAGTCGTGCCTGTTAGAAAGTTGTCCTTCCATCGACTGGAGTCACTTGGTAGCTTCTGCCCATTTCTCCTGGTCTATACCTGAGGCTCACATCAGAGTCCAGCTGTCTCTTCCTAACCAAAGGCCCTTCCTAGCCCTTGAACACTGTTCCCATGAACCTCAGGCTTCTTTTTCCTATTTCCTACATTCATAGCACCTGGAAATGCCTTTCCAGGCAGGATTTTCTAAACCATCCAGCAGAGCTGACAGACCTGCTGACTGGTTCACCTCATCTAGAAAAAGACAATGACAGCGTGAACGCCCAAAATGTGTGTGTGTGTGTGTGTGTGTGTGTGTGTGTGTGTGTGTGTGTGTGTGTCTGTCTGTCTGTCTGTCTGTCTGTCCATGGCTCTGTGTATGTGTGTGGTGTTTGAGTCAGGGTCTACGTATGCTACCTGGGCTGGTTTCAAATGATTTGTCTGACTCAGCTTCCCAGCTCTCTCTAACTTGCCCCCTGCAATAATTCTACCTGATGAATTTGGGGCCCTGGTCTCTGCCTACAGAGGACTCTGCATTGTTAGTGTCCCCCCAGCCGCACCCCATCCAAAGCAGCGTGAGTGCTAGAAGGAAATCCAGAGTACATCCTTGAGGAATGCTCCCCAGCCTGCTCCCAGAGAAATCCAGTTGGCAAACCCTAGCAGACTGCCCGCTAGACAGCTCGGGGCAACAAAGCAGCTTCATTATTTAGAAGAAGAAGAAGAAAAAAGACATGGGGCTAGAGACTTGGCCTGTCCAGGCAGAGACCCCAGTCTTGTGTAGAGGGAAGAGGAGCCTGTGTGGATGCCATCATAGCAAGAGCACCTTGCGTCTGTTACCTCTTCCCACCCTCCTGCCCCAGAGCTCACAGTGCTTTCTAAATACATTCCCAGCTCATGTCCGGCATCACACTTTCCCACGGGGCACGCGTCCCTGTAGCATGCTTGTAAGCTGTCTGTGCTCTGAGTGCCTGTGCCTGTGCAGCATGGCAGTATTCCCATCCGGGTACATGTCGATGTCTATATAGGATGTGTGGTGCCCACCCCAGTGGGGGCATGCGAGGGCTTCTGCTGTCTTTTATAGCCGAGAAGGAGTGGGCCGTCCATCCCGTCACTGACAGTGCACTCTTCCCAGTGCAGTAGCTAGGCCAGCGCCCTTTGACTGCATCTTTACATCAAGCCAGAGCCAACCTTACCTAAGGCTTCTCTCTATGGCTTGTCGGAGAGGAGTACCCAAGCTCCTGCGTATGGGAAGTGGCTTTAACACTGTCGAGCTCCAAAAAATGTTTGTTTGACACCTTCTGTTGATACGTACCAGACTAGCTTCCTCCCATCTTCCCCTCCTCGGAGGACTTTGCCAAAACAATACCTGTTGGCATGGAAGAAGAGACAGACCCTCACCCCCTTACCTGTCCCCGTGGGAATGTCACATTGATTGAATTTTGGGAATGTCGCACTGATTGAACTTTGAGAATGTCACACTGATTGAACTTTAAATGGAAAAGAAGCCCGCCGGCCTAGATTCTTTGTAGGATAAAAACTTGAGTCGTTATCATGAAGGGCTGGCTAGACTCACACGCTCCCCTGGACCAGTTCAACTGTTACCAAGGTGAGTCATCACATCTCCAACCATCTGCTTGACGCCTCTGCTCTGCACGAGGACCGTTCACCCCACAGCTTCCCCTCCACCTCCTACTACAGAGTCAGAGTCAAATAGCTTTACTCATTTCTACTGGGAACAACTCCCTAAAGGGCTAGAGAACCCAAGTTAGGCCCCAGGGGCAAAATTTACAGACAGAGGCAAAGGTGTAATCCCTGCCCCAGCCCCAGGTGGCATGGAATTCCAAGCAGAAGGAGCCAAGTAGGATACAGGAAGATGGAGTTGACTTGGGGGCCTTGGAGGAAGGCAGGAGTCTAGAGACACGGACTTTAATAAAGGCAGAGCTTGAGCAAAGGTGACAGGGTGGGTGGCTGGGGACAGGTGGCTGGTAGCATACCTGAGGCATGTCTGGTGCAATGAAGTCATAGGTGAGGTCTGACACACAAAGGAGCGTGCATTTAGGAAAAATGTATTTCTTTTTATTTTTGCAGGGCTGAGGCTCAAACTCTGGGCCCTGTATATGCCAGGCAAGCACCTACCTGCTGAGATGCACCACCAGCCCTACTTTAGAGAAAATGTAAATGCCCCTATCTGGAGCATTGAGACCCCTATCCAACAGGTCTATTGTTTTCAAACGAGCTGTAGGGCCATTCTCTCACACTCAGGGTCTGTTTTTGTACACACTAGGCAAGGGCTCCACCCCCAAAATGTACAACCCCCCTTTTTTTTCCGTTTGTTTGTTACAGAGACCCAAGCAGCACAGGCCAGCCCGGAACTCATGTAGATGAAACTGTCTTTGATCCCTTGATCGTCTGGCCCTTCTCTCCAGGGTTAGGATAGCAGCCTGAGCCACCATGTCTACACCATGCCTACACCATGCCTACACCATGCCTACACATGCCTATGTTTGCTTGTTTGCTTGCTTGCTTGTTTGTTTGTTTGTTTGTTTTTACCATATCATTGAAAGTGAAGACCCCTAGTTTAAAGGCAAGAAGAGGAGCTGCGAGCCCTAACTTGGGGACTCCTGTTAGTGCCACTTGGCTCAACCCAGGGACCCAGCAATGGCTTCCATCATCTGCTGCTTGCCACCCCAGTTGGCTCTCTTTCTCGGTTCCCTCCTGTTCCCGCTGACCTCCCTCTCTCTTTTTCCCCTTTTCTGTCCTTCTCTGCCCTCCCCTCATGGCTCTGCTCCCGTCTGCCTGCCTCTACCCGTCTCCTGACACTCCCCTCCTTTCCACCACTAAAACCCCTTCATACCAGATCTGTTACATGGTGTGATTTCTCAGGGGATACCTTGGCACGGGCCCACCGGGTACACACCTACCCCCATTATATTTCATAACAACTCTTGCCTACACCTTGGGCCTTTATGCTGTATGAATACCCTGTTGTTGGTTCTGAAATCAAGCTGTGTGAGTTAAATATCTTTCCCTGAAAGGACAGACACCATAAACTTCATTTCCTTCCAAGGATGTGTGAAACTTGACTTGACCCATTTTTCTGCTGGTGGACATTATCATCAAAAAAATGGCTTTTTATAAATGGTTTTACTATTGTATATGATATCAGAAAAACAAGACAAAAGGCACCTATTTCTTACAGGTGATGGGGACTCTAAGCAGGACACTAGATCTAGAGGACCTGTGTAGGTATGGTTATTTGACCTGTGTAGGTRTAGATTTGGTTTGTTTGTTTTCCAGACAGAGTCTGGCTATAGTGACAATGGAACTCAAATGCTGGGCTTATGCCATCCTCCCTCATACTTCTGAGAAGTGCGGGGCTGGGATCTGAGTATGAGGAAACTCACCCTGTCCACTGGCTAGGAAGTGGAAAAGAACAGAAAAGATAGTAAATAAAGTACCCATGAGGTTAAGGCGAAGGCTCCGCAGTTAAGAGCACTTGCTACTCTTGCAGAGGACTGGGGTTCGGTTCCTAGCCCCCACATGGTGACTTGCCCCATCTGTAACTTCAGTTCCAAGGGAGCCAGTGCCTTTTTCTGACCTCCATGGCACTAGGCGGTCACGTGCACACATACACATTCAGGCAAAACACTCATACATGTAAAATAAAGAGTTTTAAAGTCTAATTTTTTTTTTAGTATAGAGTTTATTTAGGGCATGGGGAAGGGAGTTAAGGGGGTAGTAGAGGCAGAGAAAGACAGAAAGAAGGAGAGAGTAGAGAAGTAGAGGCCGGCCATGACCACACAGAGAGAGGAGGAAAGGGAAGGGAGAATGGGAAGAGCCCAAGAGGGCAAGAGAAGGGGAAAGGGGAGAGGGAGTAAGAGGATAAGAGGATATGAGCCTAGTTTTTTTAAATGAAAGAAAAGTGAAGGACCCATTGAGAGACAAGACGAGGGACAGGATGAGGTGACATCAGAAGGGACACTGGAGAGGTGGTAGATAGGGCTGCCATTATTGTATCAGTGTCCCCATCCCCTCTGAAAGAGACACCTGCTCTAGGGACCAAAAGACCAAGATGGGGGGCTGCAGAGATGGCTCAGCAGTTAAGAGCACTGACTGCTCTTCCAGAAGTGCTGAGTTCAATTCCCAGCAACCACATGGTGGCTCACAACCATCTGTAATGGGGATTCGATGGCCTCTTCTGGTGTGTCTGAAGACAGCAGCAGGGTACCCACATACATGAAATAAATAACTAAATCTTTGGGCTGGAGAGATGGTTCAGTGGTTAAGAGCACTAGCTGCTCTTCCAGAGGTCCTGAGTTCAATTTCCAGCAACCACTTGGTGGTTCACAACCACCTGCGATGAGATTTGATGCCCTCTTCTGTCATGCGGGCATACATGCAAATTGGATACTCATACATAAATAAATAAATAMATCTTAAAAAAAAAAAAAAGACCAAGATGGGGAATCAGTTTATGCATCAGGGGAAGTACATGTGTCACCTACAACCAGTATGCCCGGTGGCAAGAAAGACTTAAGGTAACCAGTGAACCAACCTCTGCTGGCAGGAGACCCTCACTCTCCTCAAAGAGGATCAGCACAGAGACTAGATCGTCAGAGCTTAGAGGACAGAACACCCCACTGTCTCTTACCTCTCAGGGCCCACCATTTATATCACTGTCTTTTGAACCCATAGTCGGTTGGGTATAATTCGTTTTGTATTGCCCAGGGAGGGTGTAATTGGTTTTGTATTGCCCAGGGAGGGTGTAATTGGTTTTGTATTGCCCAGGGAGGTTGACCAGGGCAGGGCAGGGCAGGGCAGGAAGAACAGAGCTGGGAGCTGAGGAAACGCAGGTGCAGGGCAGCTGTGAGTGAAAGGTATGAAAACAGGCACCCTGTCTTCCTCTGTGGTTAGCAGGCAAACAACCTGAGAGCTGGGGTGATGGAGGGCAGTGACAGATGGGGAGGAGGGTGCGGAGGTAGGAACTTCCGGAGATATAACAGGCACGCCCCCTTCTTTTCCACTCCCGTCCCTGTGCCTGGTCTCCCTGGCCATGACTCACATTTGCCTCCGCCACGGGGTTGCTGTGCCTAGGGAGTTTGCTCTCTGCTTGGGAAGTCGCTGGAAACTTAGGCCCCGCCCCTTTCCCAGCAGCCTTTGGAGGGACGTTCCGTGGCCTCTCTCAATATAGAGGTATTGACTGACTCTGCAGACAGGCAAACGTGCCTTTAAGCAAACCTCCTCTTTGAGCAAGGCACGTCTGTAAAATAAGAGTACGATTACATACCTCAAGCTTGTGTGGAGTAAACCAAATAGGAGGCCATTTCCTCAGTTTCAACAATAATCAAGACAGGAAGAAGGGGAGAAATTAAGAAGTAAGCAAGCCACACTAGCACCCAACCATGCCCCACCCCCAGCYGGATCTTAGATTTACTACCCACGATCCTTTTTTTTTTTTTTTAACATTTATTTATTTAAGTACACTGTAGCTGTCTTCAGACACCCCAGAAGAGGGTRTCAGATCTCATTATGGATGGCTGTGAGCCACCATGTGGTTGCTGGGATTTGAACTCAGGACCTTCGGAAGAGCAGTTGGTGCTCTTAACCACTGAGCCACCTCTCCAGCCCGACTGCTCCCTATCCTTACCGTCTGCACTCCCTAAGTTCTAAGAACACCCTGCCACTTTGTGAGTGACTACCAGTCCCGTTTACATACAAACCAAGCAACCAACAAACAAAAACAAAACAAAACAAAACAAATTTTAAAAACCTGACGTTTCAGGCCAGGGATGTGGCTCTGCTCAGAACTACCAAAAATGAGGATAAAAATTTTAAAAAGAAACAGGGCACGAGGGCATGTGCCTTCAATCCAGGAGGAAACGGAACAGTGCAGACAACAGCCTGGAAGGAGTGGAAACCTCACAGGCAGCTTTCTTTCAGAGAAAAAAAAAAAAGTGCAGCTATTGTTATCATTTTTCTTTCTTTTCGTCCTTGCAGTTCAAGGAACTGGCCTTCTACAGTAACAGCACGGAGATCCCCTTACAGGAGAGTAACTTCTGCTCTACAGAAGAGGGTCCCCTACTGGCTTCCTTTAAGGCGGTGTTCATGCCTGTGGCCTACAGTCTCATCTTCCTCCTGGGTATGACGGGAAACATCCTGGTGCTGGTGATCCTGGAGAGGCACCGGCACACTCGGAGCTCAACCGAGACCTTCCTGTTCCACCTCGCCGTGGCCGACCTTCTCTTAGTCTTCATCCTGCCATTTGCAGTGGCCGAGGGCTCCGTGGGTTGGGTCCTAGGGACCTTCCTCTGCAAAACTGTGATCGCTCTGCACAAGATCAATTTCTACTGCAGCAGCCTGCTGCTGGCCTGCATAGCCGTAGACCGTTACCTGGCCATCGTCCATGCCGTCCACGCCTACCGCCGCCGTCGCCTCCTCTCCATCCACGTCACCTGCACCGCCATTTGGCTGGCCGGCTTCCTGTTCGCCTTGCCGGAACTCCTCTTTGCCAAGGTTGGCCAGCCTCGTAACAATGACTCCTTACCACAGTGCACCTTCTCCCAGGAAAACGAAGCCGAAACTAGAGCCTGGTTCACCTCCCGTTTCCTCTACCACATCGGGGGCTTCCTCCTGCCGATGCTCGTCATGGGCTGGTGTTACGTGGGGGTGGTCCACAGGCTACTGCAGGCCCAGCGGCGCCCTCAGCGGCAGAAGGCAGTCAGGGTGGCCATCTTAGTGACAAGCATTTTCTTTCTCTGCTGGTCGCCCTACCACATCGTCATCTTCCTAGATACGCTGGAGAGGCTGAAGGCCGTGCACAGCAGCTGCGAGCTGAGTGGCTATCTCTCTGTGGCCATCACCTTATGTGAATTCCTGGGCCTGGCCCACTGCTGTCTCAATCCCATGCTCTACACCTTCGCCGGCGTAAAGTTCCGCAGCGACCTGTCCCGGCTTCTGACCAAGCTGGGCTGTGCTGGCCCGGCCTCCCTTTGCCAACTTTTTCCCAATTGGCGTAAGAGTAGTCTCTCCGAGTCAGAGAACGCTACCTCACTCACCACCTTCTAGGTCCCGGAAGTCTCCGCACCCACCTCTGTTTCCCGTTTCCTTGGGAGGATAAAGCGGTGGTGGAAACCCGTCGGACACGAGCTGGGGCCCGTGTCCCCAGATGGGACAGCTAGACGGAGTCTCTCTAGAATGTCCCTAAAGCTCTTCTGCCAGCCCTCGGGCTAGACTAGAGCCCCAGGAGGGGAAAGCAGCCCAAAGGCAAAGCGAGCTGTATCCACCCTAGACGGAGAGAACTCCACCACACGCCTCCCACCCTAACGAGCTAAAGCTAAGACTCGGCTTTATTTCTTCCTGGCCATAGGGAAAACCACCTCTGCCTGTGGCCCACAGTCTCATCTTCTTCCTGATTATGAGCCCAGACTCTCCTCCCAGAATGTATTCCGTCGTCTTAAAGGCTACCGACTGCCACGGCTACCCACCACGCCTCTGCCACCGAGGACTAGCCAGCTGGCGGCAGACTACGGCCTTCATGTGCCTGACTCCTAAATACAGACTTCATGCCAGACCCTCAGCCGCGCCTTTCTCTTAACCAAGCAGAAAGCCGAAACCRGTCCACTTTAGGTAGCTGTCTGGCTCCAACCAAACCAGCACTGGGTCAGCCCCATGTTACTGG
This sequence comes from Apodemus speciosus, assembly GCA_002335545.1. Taxonomy (NCBI): domain Eukaryota; kingdom Metazoa; phylum Chordata; class Mammalia; order Rodentia; family Muridae; genus Apodemus; species Apodemus speciosus. The sequence continues at coordinate 30,932 of BDUI01008184.1, forward strand.
ATCTTGGATTGCAGACCGAGGGCAAGTTCCAGAAGGTCCTGGAAGCTAGCCAGTATCCCAAGAAGAGTAAAGGGCAAGTCAGCAGGAAAGAGGCCCAGTGGAAAAATGGAAAGACACCTTCTCCAGGCTCCAAAGAAGAACAAGTACACATCAAACCCAGCCGTCTTCTCCACCCGTGGACCAAAGACTGGCAGGGAAATGAGATCCAGGGCCCTAGTGGATTCTGGGCACTGATGGGGAGGGAAGCCAACTCGCCTGGGGAAAGTAAGATAGCAAAGTGGTCCTAGCCTCAGGAGAGGGGACACCTCCTAAGAGAATGAAGACAGAGGTCCCTGTCTTCATTAGGTAGAGGCAATGTGAGAAACCAACCTGGGCGGGCAAGTCCCCAAGCCCCAGGCAGGCAGTGCCTTTCCCCTGGGAGGGTACTACTCAGATGAGACCGGAACCAGAGGAAACTGCTCCATGCCTGAGCATAGGGGAAGCCTGGGCTCTGCCTCCTCCCAGACACTGATCTTGGGGGTGGGGGGCGGGGCGGAGCAGAGTTGCCCTGGACCACTCGGCCAACCACACAAGCTCCCTGGGGGACCCCACTGGGGACCAATGCTATAGCTTCAGAGACTGTATCCTCATTGCAGAATGGTGGGGACACCTGGCAGTCCCCTTTTCTGCTCCCAGCATCCGACAGCCAGCTGGGAAGAAGCAAACCAGACATGGAAATTAAAATGCAAGAGATGGCATTTTTGAATTTTCTCTTTTTAATAAAAAGGCACCTATAAAACAGGTCAATACAGTACAGGCAGCACAGAGACCCCCCCGGAACAAGCCTAAAAAGTGTTTCAAAATAAAAACCAGGAAGATGTCTTCACATATTGTATTTATATATTTATATTTTATATATATATTTATATAATGGTACAAAATGGCTGGGGTATGGCCRTGGATGGAGGGGAGAAGGCTGGCCTGTGGAGATCACCTTGGGAAGCTAGGTGGGTGGTGGGAGACGAGGGCACCAGAAGGGGCCATCGGGCCCTTCGTGGCCTGAGCCCTCTCCTTGGAGCAGGGCAGGCTAGACAGTTTGGGCAGGGTGGGGATGTGGGCGGGGGCACAAGGCCCAGATGGCAGCAGGGAGGGCAGTGTCTGGCAGGAAGGACAGGCTTCCAGCCACCTCTCAACACAAGAGACCTTGGCTATGGTCCCTGGGAGGGGCAGGGGAAGCCAGGGGCCCGCAGCAGCTCTGGAGGGGGCTCGGTGTCTGACCTGACTGATGGTGGACAGCACCAGACTGGGAGAAGTGGCCTCGAATTCCCTTTGTATTACAGCTGCCAAGGCAAAACCAGACCCTGCAGGTCAGAAAGGCTGGGGACAGGGCCCTGGTAAAAGACACCCTGTCTAGAATGGCCCTTGGCCCTGGAGGCAGGACAGGAAAGGCCTTAGCCAGGGAGCTGCCCGCCACCTTACAAGGCAGGAAAGGACGTGAGAAAAGCAGAAGTAGTTTACTCCTGGGGCCAAAGGAGACAAATCACCCATTCTTGTATGGCTTCAATCTGAGCAGTGGCGGGTGAGGGGCTCTCCTGGGAAGTCAGAGGGGAGGCAGTGGCTGTGCCTGGTGGGCATAGACAGATCTGGTACATGGCCCTGAGCCCTGGACAGAAGGACCTTGCCAGAGAGTAGGCAGGCGGGGGAGGCGGCAGGGCGTTCTCCCCCACACTGCCTTCCCTCACTGCGCTAGAGGTGGAGGCTGGAGGGCCAACTCTGTTCCTTCCTTCTTTGGTGAGAAGCGAGTGGTGGTTTTTAAGAAGAGTCCATGCCCTGAGGGGTTTCCTGGCCCAAGGCTACTGCAGCCAGGGTCCGGCATCCTAACCCCTCCACAGCTCCATTCTAAGGGGCGACACACTGCCCCTCCCTTCTCTCCCTTACCCTAGAACGGGGACGAGGGGCTTCAAGTTCTGGCTAAGATGTAGCAGCAGAGGCACCCAGGCTGGGGCCCTATGTCACTGGTGTGGGTAGACACGCGTACGTGCGCACACGCACACCTGCTCTCCGGAAATCACTCAGGAGCAGACAGGCGGCCACCGCAGAGGGAAGGGGGAGATTCCCAGTCCTCAGGGGCTCACCAAATAGAAGCCTACATGGTCTGACCTCATTTTATAGGTGGGGCGAATGGAGGGTGCGTAGGACTGTATGTATGTCTCTGGGTCCAGGGAATGGAGGGTGTGATCATTTGAAAGAGGGGGTAGTTTTTTTGTGGTTTTTTTTTTCTTTTCTCCATCTTTTTTTTTTCTTGTGTGTGACTTCTATCAAAACACAGAAATACGGCACACGCACAAACCGGCACGAAGGCCAGCTCTATTTACAGCCCGGCTGGCACCTGCCCACCTGGCCAGCTGCCTGCAGGGGGCGTGGGAGAGGAGGTCGGCCCCGTCAGTCGCGAGAGGAAATGAGGCAGAAGAAAAACAGGGTAAAAGCAGAGAGACTGGGAGGGGAGAAACGGACGTGAAGCGCCGGCAAGGTGACAGTCCACAACGGGTCAGAGGATAGAAGACCTCCTCTCTCCCCAAGGACCCCCAAAACGTAGCTGAAAGCAGGGAAGGGCAAAGACAAGGGAAAAATAGAAGCTCCGTAGGAAGTCAGGGAGGGGTGGGGGGCGGGGAGGAGCAGTCCTGGTGGCAGAAATGGAGCAAACCCCCAACTCCAGCTCCTCGCCCAACACTTGCCGCTTCCCCCTAAGCTGCCAGCACATCAGGTTTCCACAAACGCCACTCCCCACACAAGCCCTTTCCCACCCCTCCACCCTACCCTGGACCCAGGCCATCCATCCCAACACTGGAGGACAAAACAAACCTTTTTAAAGTTAACATATTTTCAGTACCCCCAGCCCCAGACCGAGGGGGCCTGCTAGAAGGGCAGGTTAGCCATGCTCCCCGGCGTCGGGAGGTAGCCCATCTGGCTGTCCAGAGACACACTGCGCTGACGCAGAGGGTGGGACACCATGAGGTTCTGCTGGGGTGGGGGGCCCATGAGGGAGCCCTGTGGGGAGAGCATGTGGGGAGGCTGGGTGTAGACCTCGCCCCCCACACCCCTCTGCTTCATCAGCATAAAATTCTGCTGGGTCATGAGGCCTTGTGGAGGAGACATGACCCCCTGGTGCAGACCATGGGGCACCATGCCCTGTTGTGGGGGCACACCTGTCCTGCCCAGCAAGGACATCTGTCCAGGGTGGCACATGGACATGCTGAGCCCCCGCTGGACCCCCTGTTGGCCTGGGAGGTTGGGGGGTCGAGACGGGGTCTGCTCCGCCATCATGTTCTGCAGGTTCATGAGATGCAGATTGGGGGGCTGGGCCTTGGGAGGCTGGTTCTCGCTCTTGGGGAAGTACTGGAGGGTGCTGCTTGGTTTCTCAGAGGGGATGATCCTGGATAAGTCGAACTCAGGAATGCCGGTAGGGGTGGGCCGGATCACCTCACTCAGCTCTGGGTCATTCAGTACCGATGCCACCCCGGGGAGCACCCCGGGTGGGTACGCGTCACCCATGCGGCCAGCCATGCCTTTGCCCATTAGGTGCTGCTGGGGGGGTATGGGACCAGGAGGCTGGTTGGGCAGGTCCTCAGGGGGCAGGGCCATGCCCGAAGGGTAGTGCTGCTGCAGGCCAGGCCCCCCACCCCCGGCGGGGGCCATGGCACCGTGGGCTTGCTGCAGCCGAGGGGGAAAGGCCATCATCTGGGAGGAGCTGGGCACGGGGCCACAAGGGGTATTTAGGGAGTCTGGGCCTCCTGGGGCCATCATCATTGAGTTCTGAGAAGGACCCCCAGTTCCCTGTGCATTGGGGTGCAGTGGAATGTTGGACCCCAGAGGGGTGGGGGAGGGTAACACAGTAGGGGGAGGCTCATGGGACAGGGGCTGCTGGCCTGGCATGTTCATGCCCATGGGGCTCTGGGCAGCAGCGGGGTTCATGTGCATCTGGTTGGGCTGGCTATTGCTGATACCTGTGGGGGAAAGAACGGGGTTATTAGAGGCTATGCCCCCCTCCCTCAATTTACCCTCCCAGTCCTTCCCCCAGCCCACTAAAGAGCTCTAGGCTAGGTTTCACTATGCGATGGTAGTAATTCAAACGGGGCCTCAGMGCTCACACCACCCCATGACCAGAGAGGCTGCAGAAGCATGCAGAAGAAGCCAGYGCATTCACAGGGGCAGTTCCTAAGCAAACCCGCTGTTGCCACTCCCAGAGAGAGCTGTTCCCCCCCCCCTCGCACCTGGCCCAGAGCCCTGCGGGGGTGGGGGTGGGGGCAGCAGGGGCCGGTCCGGCAGCAGCTCGTCGTCTGAGGTGGCGATGGTCTTGATGGCGTTGTGGTAGAGCGGGGTAGAGCTGGGCATGGCATACTTGGACATCTGAGACATCATCAGCGACAGAGGGTTCTGGGAAGGCGTGGGGTCCGGGGAGGATGTGAATGGTAGGCTGGTGTTCATGAGGCCGCTGGAAGGGTTGGCGGGAGGAGCTGAGGAGCTGTTCCGGGGGCCGCTGGGTGGGAGAGCACCTGCAGGGGTGGAGAGACAGAAAGAGAGCAGGGGGTCACAGTCGAGGTTAACGTCCCCCAAATCTCCGCCTCACTCCAGACACATCCATAGCCCACTGACCACAGGCTCCCTGTGGTCCCTACGGCCCACAGCATCTCCAAGCAGTTTCCACAGCGGGGAAAGTCCAGATTCCAAGTGGCACCCTTCAAGATGCCTAGATGTACCTGGAGCTCCGTTTAAGAGGCTCCGGCCCAGCTGCCGCCACACCCCTGCGGGAACCTACCCGCCACTGAGGCCCCCATCCAAGCCCACCCAGAKCACTCACCCTGTTCCATATTGCCCAGGGTAGAGGAAGAGTTTATGTTGAGAGGCGGCTGCTTACTCTGGGAGACCCCAGGACTAGGCATGGCTGTCTTGGGAGAGGCGACCCAGCCCGGAGAAGGCACCGCCATGGAGGGAGACTTGAGCCTGCTGGGTGAGCCAGTGGGTGAACGCACACTGAGGGAAGAGCTGAGGACCTGGGGTGACTTGAGAGGTCCTGGTGGGTTGGCAGAAGGCAAGGGTACCATCTGGGAGGGAGTCTGGGGGGACTTGAGGTTGGCAGAGGGCGAGGTGACCAGGGGCGAGTGTCCCTGACTAAGGGTGGGTGACTTCAGATGCCCCATGCCTGGTGAGCCCATCTGATTAATACTGATGGTGAGATCTGAAGGCCGCCTGCCCAGCCCCCTGTTGGCCGAGTGCACGGCCCCGGGTGGATTGGAGGCAGGGGGCAGAGGCATATGGCTGAGCCGGGCAGTGCCCACAGTGCCCATGGGCACAGAGCTCTGATCAGGGCTGAACATGTCTGGAGTGTTGCCCATGTCCTGGGGCATGGCTTGGTAGGGTCCCTGGCCCCCAGAGAATCCCTGCTGGCCCTGGTTGGGAAACTGTGAAGACATGAGCATCTTCTGCGGACCCCCCATCATGCCACTACTGTTCTGGGCCCGAACCCGAGCCATCTCTTCGGGACTGAGGCCCTGAGGACCCATCATGTCTCCGGGGCCTCGCATCTTCTGTGACATCAGCATCTGCTGCTGCGGCGTCATCTGCACATTCAGGTTCATGTTCATGTTCATGTTCACATTCATGTTCATGTTGAGGTTGCCTGGCCCCATAGGTGGGTCCACCTCCCTCAGCCCCGACTGTCCCATCGGAGGGCTCAGGAGGCCCCGGCCTCCACCGAACTCTATGCCCATGGGAGTGCCGGCCAGACCATCTCCTCCGGTCATCTGTCCCGAGAACATGGCAGGGTCCATCTGTCGGTGCGCCTGTATCATCCGTTCCATCTCCATGCTCTGTCCCATGCCACTACCTGCCATGCCCAGGGGACGCTGCATGCCCATTGACCGCTTCTCCAGTAACTGGTGCCTCAGCAGCTCCTCCCGGACACGGGGCGTCATGAATCGCTCTGCCTCAGCCTGCCCGCCCGGGTAGGGCACGGCATTCTGGGCAAAATTGCTGGGTCCCCCGATAGGGGGCAAGTCTTCGTTCCAGGCCATGCCGGGCCTTACAGGTCTCTGCATGGCATTCATGGGTACTTCCATGGGCATACTCTGCATACCTCCAAATCCGGGTACCCTTTGCATCTGGTTGCCTGGGAAACGGGGGCCGGGGAAGGGAGGTCCAGGTCGGAGCTGCATGGGATCTTGGACATCCATAGGTCCTCGGAGTTGTGCACCCATTCCAGGTGGCCACTGATCCCCGGGTTTGCTGTGGTAAGGAGGTGGCGGACCCCTCCCCATCATGCCCCCCATTCCCACCATGTCCTGCAGAGGGCGGCCTCCGTGCAATCCAATCTGCTCCTCTTTCCGGCGCTTCTCCTCATAGTACTCTTCCTGCAGTTTACGCCAGGCCACCTGCTCAGGTGTCAGACTGTCCTGGCCCAGCCTCTGCATCATCATGTTCATTTGCTGTCCCATGTCTCCACCCTGAGGGTGCCCCGGCACGTCATGCTCCAGTGGGGGGCCTCCCAGGCTCTGTGTCTGTGAAATCATTGACTGCAGAGGCTCCTCGTACTTCTTCAGGCCCCCAGGAGGGGCGGAGGAAGGCTGCTGAGCAGCAGAAGGCGCTTGTGC
>BDUI01008187.1:61098-71613 GCA_002335545.1 Apodemus speciosus
CAGTTATTTTGTTACTACAATAAAAAGCAGAAAAAAATAGACGAGATTGGAAAAAAAAAAAAAAAAAAAAAAACCCAAATAAACAAAAAAGAAAACAAACAAACAAACAGAAAACCAGAAAGCAAACTAGTTTAACAAAACAGCTAAGGGCTACCAAACCCCTGTGATTTTAGTCAACAAAAATTTCATGCAGTAAGTGAGACTATAGTATTTTTATTGAGCATGGATGCCTGCCCAGAAGTTACTCATTTCACTGCATGATTCTGAATCACTTTACAGATGGGAAAAGAGCTGTCTTCCTGCATGGTATCTGGAAGCAGCACAGCTTAAATATAGACAGTGGGAAATCTATGAAATGGTTCTAACACATGTTGAAGTTATACCAAAAGGAAAAAAATGCTACAATGAAACTGTGGTAAGAAAAATGGTACCAGACATAAAAACAAGAAAGAAAGTCCAGGACACTTTCTTTTGTTGTTGGCAGTATACCACACAGCGGGAAACATTACTAGGCTGGATGCAGGTGAAGGACTCCCCAAAACAACACCTCAATATAGGAACACAGGCTGGAGATTTAAGACTTGAATTCATGCTTCTCTAATGATGTCTTCTTACATTGGCTGGCTTGGGAGGTTCATTCTACACCCATGCTTGACAGCAGTCACCTTTGGCATTTCTTTCCAATCCCCACCAAATGTTCATGGCCCTCTTGGTTCTATTTATGACAGATATGTGACACATTGAGGGATCAGGGAGACAACTCTTGGGTCCACTTGCTGTGTGGTAGTTTTACAGATTTGCTAATAGGAATAGGAATCTCAATTTCTGATCTTTATCAGAGCCTTTGCCACCTTCTCTCTTCGTGTGTGTGTGTGTGTGTGTGTGTGTGTGTGTGTGTGTGTGTGTGTGTGTGTGTGTGTGTTTGGACATAAAGTCACACAATCCAGGCTGGCTTCGAACTTACTAAACAGGCAATGATAGCCTTGAACTCCTGAAACTTATGCTTCTGTTTCTCACATGACAAGATTGCAGGCATGAACAACTGTGCTCAGGAGAGCTATTGAAGGCCACAGAGTCCAGAGCTCTTTCGTGATCGTGATCTTTATATACCTTCAGTTATCTAGTGCTTGCCTATGTCCATTTTCTCTCCTTCCACATATTTATATTTTCCCTCTCTGAAAATTGTGACCTCCCCCAGTCCTTGAGGATCTGACCCATTGTTCTCAAAGAATAGCAGCCCAGACACCTGACTGCCAGCATCCTGCAGAACAAGCAGAACCAGTTTCCAGCCTTGGGGGGAGGGTGTGGCCCTGCCTATTTCTCTTTGGGGAGATTCATTGAAGGTSGAGCCTTGAGCAAGAAATCCTGCCTTGTCTCCACGTTTTTCTCTTGCCACCCTGCTTTCTATCCCCACCTCTTCTTGCAGGGAACCCAGGCCTTTAGCATGTAGCCGCAGGAGGCTACAGAAAATGCAGTTTTCAGGCTGTCCTGACAGTCTTCACAGCTAATAGCTAAAGTTCAAGGTGAGTAAAAGGACAGACTCAATGTTCAAGATGCTCAGAGTCCTTTAACGCTCGGAGTATTGGAGGGAAGATCATATGTTTTTTAATATAAGACTCATCCTTTCTTGTAGAGTTCCTCTAGAGAAAAAAAAATGACAATCAAGTTTCTGAACTCCTAGAAATATATCCAGATATCCAGCAAGGCAAATGGGATACATGTATTTAGAACTGTCAAAAGGACACCATATTTCATTAGGAAAAACAAGTCAAAATACTCTTTTTAGTATGTTAATTCCAGTTAAGAAATGTGAGCAGGGTATTTTAAATAGGTAAGTTAGATTATAACTGTTCCCAAGGCAAGAAATAAAAACATTCAAGATAAGATGTACATCAATCTAGATCATCTAAATTACAGGAACCAAGCATGAAAAATATTGCATGATCTCAGTTATATTGGAATCTAAAAAGAATTATGGTATGAGAAGTCAGGGGAATGAAAGGTTATTTTGGTCAGTGAGTGCAAAATATTAGTTATATAAAAGGAATGAATTTTAGTTATCTATCATTCAGAACATGGTAACATGCATTATGTGTTTCAAAATTGTTAAAAGGTATTTTAAATGGTTTCATCACAAAATATTTTAAGTATGTAAGATGCTAGTTTGTTAAAGAGTGAGTTTAATTATTTCACAAAATATCTCATACTCCACTGAAACCTGTGTAATTATTATTTCAAAATTAAAACCTCTACAACATAAATGTATAACATTTTAATTGCCACTCTCTTACTTCCCTCCATCAATTTTCCACCCCTCCCTGTCAAATTACAGGCCACACCTGCCAGAAGAGAGGCTGTATTTCAGACTCTCTGCTTAATCAGAGGTCATGCATGCCACCAGATCTCCTGCTCCCAACTCTGACAAAAAAAAAAAAAAAAAAATCCATGCATGGCAAGACACAATGCTGACTACCACAAGTTTAGCCCCAAACTCAGGTAGAGATCCCCACCCAATCACAAACTACACAAGCCAGAAAATGAGAGAGGAAACAGAAACCAAAAAAACAAAATGCACATTCAACAAAGGCAAATGCAAAACTCAGCACCTAGACTTATAATCATCCCACACTCAGCCTAGATACCAGTGTTGGGATATTATAAACAATATCCAGGATAATGTGTCACTACCAGAACCCGGATTTTCTACTACAGCAAACTGGATATTCTGACACAGCTCAAACACAAGAAAACAACTTTTAAACCAACGTTTTGAAAATGATAGAGGTCCTTCAAGAAGAAATGAATAAATCACATAAAGAATTAGAGAAACGCAACAAATAAAATGGAGGAAATAAGTCACTTAAGGAAATCCAGGAAACAACCAAACAGTTGAAGAAAATGAATAAAACTGTTCAAGACTTGATAAAAGGAAACAGAGGCAAAAAACAAACAAACTAAAACCAACCAAACAAAAACATCCCAAACCCAAGACAATTCTTGAAATGGAAAACCTTTGTAAGTCATCAGGGACTACAGACACAAACACCACCAGCAGACAAGACACAGAACAGACAAGGTCAGGCACTGAACATACAATTGAAGAATGTAATAGATCAGTCAAATAAAGTATGAAATTTAAAATGTCACTGAGGCCAAACATCCAGAAAATCTAGGACACCATGAAAAGACCAAATTTAATAACAATAGTATTAGAAGAATCATAACTCAAAGGCCCAGAAAATATTTTCAACAAAATTATTGAAGAAAATATTTTCTAATCTTTAGAAGAACATGCCTATAAAAGCACAAAACACTAAATATATTGGAACAAAAAGTCCTCTCTCAACATAATAATCAAAACACTAAACATAAAGAATGAAGAAAGAATATTAAAAACTGCAAATGAAAAAGGCCAACTAACATATAAATGCAAAAATATTAGAATTATACATGACTTCTCAAATGAAACAAGAAAAGCCAGATGGGCATGGGTGGATGTGCTGCAGAATGTAAGATATACTCATCAGAATGTAAGAGATCCCAGAAGCCAGGCCAGATTACTATGCCCAGCAAAGCTATCAATCACCATAGATCAAGAAAACAAGATATCCATGACAAAACCAAATGTAAGGCTAGCTATTCACAAATCCAAATTCACAGTCCTACAGAAGATAGTAAAATGTTAACTACACTCATGAAAATATACAGAAAATAAATAATCACATGCCAGCAAAACCAAAAGAAGGGAAACACACACACACACACACACACACACACACACACACACTACCACCACCATCACTACCACCAGCACCACACCACCACTACTGCCATCACCATCACCACCATTAACAAAATAAAAAGAATTAAAAATCATTGGTCATTGATATCTTTCAATAACAGAATCAATTCCCCAAAAAAACGTGCAGACTAACAGAATGGATATGAAAATATTACTACAGCATACAAGAGTCACATCTCAAGATCAAAGATAAACATTATCTCAAAAAATGGAAAAAAAAAGAATTTTTAAGCAAATTGACCTAGGCAAACTAAGCAAACTGTGGTAGCCATTTCAATATCTAACAAAACAGACTTTAAACCAAAATTAATAAAAAGAGACAAGGAAGGGTACTTCATACTCATCAAAAGAAAAATACACCAAGATGACATTTCAATTCTTAATGTCTATGCCCTGAACACAAGGACTCCCATGCTTTTAAAAGAAGTACTACTACAGCATAAATAATATATTGATCCTTACATATTAATAGTAGGATACTTCAATACCTCACTCTAACCAACCAAAATGTCCTCCAGACAAAATCTAAACAGAGAAATTCTGGAGCCAACAAATATTATAACCAGATGGACCTAACTGATGTCTGTAGAATATTTGACCCAAACAGAAAAGAATATATTTTCTTTTCAGCACCCTACAGATCCTTCTCCAAAAATTACTACACACTGAGTCACAAAGCCATTCTTAACAGATACAAGAAAATTGAATAATCCCCAACATCTTATCAGACCACCATAGACTAATGGAATACAGAAACAACAAATACCCTACAAACTCATGGAAACTGAATAACTTTCTAGTGAATGAAAAGTGGCTCAGAACAGAAATGAAGAAATTAAAGACATTCTAGAATTCAGTGAAAATAAATGGACAAAATACCTAAACTTTAAAAGCACAGTGAAAGCAATGCTAAGAGGAAAGTTCATAGTACTAAGTGACCATATTTAAAAAAAAAAWAAAAGGAGCTATGTCAYACTAGCGACTCAACAGCTTACCTGAAAGCTCCAGAGCAAAAGCGAGCAAGCACACTTAAGWAGAGTAGATGGCAAGAAAGAATCAAACGGAGGGCTAAAATCAGTAAAATAGAAACAAAGAGAAGAATACAAAGAGTCAATGAAACRAAGACTYCATTCATTGAAAAAAATCAACAAAATAGACAAACCTTTATCCAACAGAACTGAAACACAGAAAGAATAATTAAATTAACAAAAATGGCAACATAMCAACAGACACCAAGAAAATCCAGAAAATCATAAGGACATACTTTAAAAACCTGTACTCACACAGAGAGACCCAAGTCTCCAGACGCATATGTAGCAGAGGATGGCCTTGTCAGACATCAATGAGAGGAGAGCACCTTTGTTCTGTGAAGACTTGATGCCCCAGTGGAGGGGAATGCCAGGACAGGGAAGTGGGAGTGACTGGGTTGGTGAGGGGGGGGGGGGGGGGTRGGATAGGGATTTTTGGAGGGGAAAATGAGGAAAGGGGATAACATTTGAAATGTAAATAAATAAAATATCTAATAAAAAATAAAAACTTGTACTCCACAAAATTAGAAATTATAAAATAAATGGATGACTTTTTGATTACAACTTGCCAAAGTTAAATCAAGATCCAATTAACAATTTAAATTATCTATAATGCCTAAAGAAATAGACATAGTTATTAAACTCTTCCACCCCAAAAAAGTCCAGGGACAGATGCTTTTAGCAAAAATTGTACTAGACTGTTAAAGACTATCTAACACCAATATTGCTGAAATTGTTCTATAAAAAAAATAGAAGGAACATTGCCGGATGTAGGGTTGGTGAAGATCTTTTCCCAATTTGTTGGTTGCAGTTTTGTCCTTTTGACAGTGTCCTTTGCCTTGCAGAAACTTGTAATTTTATGAGGTCCCATTTGTCAATTCTTGATCTTAGAGCATAAGCTATTGGTACTCTGGAAATTTTCCCCTGTGCTCATGTGCTCAAGGGTCTTCCACAATTTCTTTTCTATTAGTTTCAGTCTGTCTGAGAACTCAAGAAGGTAGACTCCAGAGAGCCAAATAACCCTACTAAAAAATGGGGTACAGAGCTAAACAAAGAATTTTCACCTGAGGAATATCGAATGGCCTAGAAGCACCTAAAGAAATGTTCAACATCCTTAGTCATCAGGGAAATGCAAATCAAAACAACCCTGAGATTTCATCTCATACCAATCATAATGGCTAAGATCAAAAACTCAGGAGAAAACAGGTGCTGGCAAGGATGTGGAAAAAGAGGAACACTCCTCCACTGCTGATGGGGTTGCAAGCTGGTACAACCACTCTGGAAATCAGTCTGGCGGTTCCTCAGAAAACTTGGCATGATACTACCTGAGGACCCTATATCACTCCTGGGCATATGCCCAGAGGACTCCCCAGCATGTAATAAGAATGCATGCTCCACTATGTTCATAGCAGCCTTATTTATAATAGCCGGAAGCTAGAAAAAACCCAGATGTCCCTCAAAGGAGGAATGGATACAGAAAATGTGGTATAATTATACTATGGAATACTACTCAGCTATTGAAAACAATGAATTCATGAAATTCTTAGGCAAGTGGGTGGAACTGGAGAATGTCATCCTGAGCAAGGTGACCCAATCACAAAAGAACATACATGGTATGCACTCACTGATAAGCGGATATTAGCCCAGAGCTTGGAATATCCAAGAAACAATTCACATATCAAATGATGCCCAAGAAGAAGGAAGAAGAGGACCCTGGTCCTGGAAAGGCTCAATGCAGCAGCGAAGGGGAATTCCAGGACAGGGAAGTGGGAAGTGCTTGATTGGGGAGCAGGGGAAGGGAAGGGCTTATAGGACTTTTAGGGAAGGGGGATCCAGGAAAAGGGAAATCATTTGAAATGTAAATAAAGAATATATTGAATAGAAAAAAAGAAAAAAAAAGAACATTGCCAAATTCATTTACGAGACCCTAGTTATACTGTTACCCAATCCACACAAAGATTCAACCAAAAAAAAAAAAAAAAAATGAGAGAGAATTAAGGACCAATTTCCAATTGAACATAGATTCAAAAATCCTCAAGAAAATACATGCACTGAATGCAAGAACACATCGAAAAGATCATCCACCATGATCAAGTAGGCTTTATTCAAAGGATCATGTGACATACAAAAATCAATCAAGGTAATTCACTATATTGACAAATTGAAAGAAAAACTAACATTATCACCTCATTTGATGCAGAAAAGTCCTCTGACAAAATCCAACACCCTTTTATGATAAAAGTCTTCAAAAATTAGGAATACAAGGACATATTTAGACATAATAAAGGCAATTTATAGCAAACCTATCAATCAACATCAAATTAAATGGAGATAAACTCAAACAATTTCATTAAAATCAGGAACAGGGCAAGGTTATCTCTTCTCCATACCTATTCAATATAGTTCTTATTAAAGTTTTAGCTGGAGCAACTGAAACAGACTACAGGGATACAAACTGGAAAAGAAGTCAAAATATCATCATTTGCATATGGTATAATAGTATTCCCCCCAAAAGTATAAGCAACCCCCCAAAAAACTACCAGGAAACACTTATTATGCTGATAAACATCTTCAGTGAAGTGGATGGATAGAAGATTAACTTAAAAAATCAGTAGTCCTCAAAAAATATCATTTGCAGATAATATAATATATATATAAACAACCCCAAAATATCTATTGGGGACTCTTACAGCTAATGAATACCCTCTGTAATGTGCCTGGATATAAGATTAACTTTGAAAAGTCAGTAGCCCTCCTACATATAAATGACTAACAGGGTGAGAAAGAAATAGGGAAACAATACCCTTCACAGTAGTTGGCAATATGAATTATCTTGTGGTAAATATAATCAAGAAAGTAGAAGACTTATATGACAAAAACTTTAAGTGTTAAAGAGGGAACTTTAGGAAGATATATGAAGATGGAAAGTTATCCCATGCTAGTGGAGCTGTAGAATTAACACAGTAAAAATGGCCACTTTAGCAAAGCAACCTACAGGTTCAATTCAATCCCTATCAAAATCCCAACACAATTTTTTATAGACTTTGAGAGGATAATACTTAACTTCATATAAAAACACAACACAAGAAAACAAACAAACAAACAAACATAAACCTGGATAACTAAAATAATCCTTTAAAATAAAGGAACTTCTGGGGGCATAAATATCCTTGATTTCAAGCTGTACTGTAGACCTATAACAACTAAATCCACATGATATTGGCATAAAAAGAGACATATTGATCAATAGAATCAAATCAAAGACCCAGATGCCTGTGTTCAGAAGAATGTGAATAGATACTTATCTATGACCCTGAACAAAACTCAACTCCATATGGATCAAAGACCTCAACTTAAAAACCAAATATRCTGAACCCGATAGAAGAGAATGCAGGGAMTACCCTTGAGTGCATCAGAGTTGACAACATTTCCTACACAAGAACACTTATAGTGCTCTTATTAGTGATCACTAAGATCAATAATCAATAAATTGGACACCATCAAACTGAAAAACAAAGGGCTCAATAAACAGAACAAAATAGTAGCCTAAAGAATGGGAAAAGATTTTTTTACCAACAACACAACCAATCAAGGGACAGATAATATTCAAAACAGATAAAGATCTCAAGAAATTGAACATTGACAAACCCAACCATCCATTAAAAAATGGGGCACATATCTAAACAAAGAATTCTCAATAGAGGAAAAGCAAGGACACACGTGTCAGCTCATGCCAACAAGCAYATGGAGCAAGGGGAGCACTCTGCTATTGCTGGTGGGAGTGCAAAATTGTACAGCCACTATAGAAATCAATATGGTTGCTTCTCATAAAATTGGAAATCAATCCACTTCAAGACCCATCTTCACTACTCTTGGGCATATACCCAAAAGACACTACATCCTACCACAAGAACACTTGTTCAACTATGTTCATAGAGACTTTATTCATAATAGCCAGAAACTGCGACAAAAAAAATAAAAAAGAAAGTGATTTCCCTCAAATAAAGAATGGATAAAGAAAAGTACGTTTTCATTTGCACAATGGAGTATTAATTGACTGTTAGAAAAAATGACATCGTAAAGTTTTTAGGCTAATGGATGGAAATGGAGAAAAATCCTCCTGAGCCAGGCAACCCAGACCCAGGTGACAAACATGATATGTATTCACTTAAAGGGGATATTAGCTAGGAAGTAAAGGATAATGATGCTATAAACCACAGACCTAGAGAGGTTAGGCAACAGAGAGGGCTCCAGATGGAACACATGAATCTCCCTGGAAGTGAAAATAGGATACATTTGTGGTTAGACTAGGTGCCAGTTGTCATGGGAAGAGGAGGGACCAGGCAGGTGAGGCAGGGACAGAGGCAAAGAGTATAGATTGATATGACTGGAAACTTAGTGCAGTGTAAACTTCCTGGAACCTATGAGGGTGACCTTAGCAAGGACTCTTACTTTTTAAAAACAAAACAAAACAAAACAAACAAAAACAAAAAAAGCGACAGTGTTTAAATTGACCATCTTCTGTAACTGAGCAAGGCTCCTTCTGGTGGGATGGAGACACCAACACAGCCACAAATCCTTCCACTCACACTTCTGTCCTGTCTACAAAATGTGCTAGAGCAATGTTGGCTCGGAGCCTTTGGGAGTGGCCAGCCAATGACTTGTATAACTTCAAGCCCATGCCAAGACAGGAAGCCCATGCCCAACATTGCTTGGATGGCCAGAAGCCAAAGGCTGGGTAGCTCAGAGACCTGGTGTAGAACTAAACACAACTGACATTAAAAAAAAAAAGGTCAGTGAAAAGATACCTTAAAATATTGTGCTATCTCACAGGCTGGTGCCTAACCACAGAGAGGATTCCTCTAGCAGATGTTGGAAGCAGATGCAGAAGAGACCCACAGCCAAACATTTTGTGCAGCCTGGGGAAGGATTATAGGTCCAGAGGGGAAGAAGACAACAGGAAAGCATAGCCCACAGAATCAGATAAGCAAGACTCATAGGGGCTCACAGAGAATGAAGAGACAATTACAGAGCCTTCATTGGTCTGTGCTAAGTCCTCTGCATACGTGCTGTGGTTGTTTAGCTTGGGTTTTTAGTGGAACRCTAACAGTGGAAGTTGGGATGCCTCTGACTACTTTACTTCTTCATATACTTTTTCTCTTCCTGGGTTGCCTTGTACATCCTAGATCTGAGGGTTTGTGGCTTCTTTTGTTGCATCTTGTTATTACATACTCGGTGGGCATCACTGGGAGTCCTGCTCTTTTCTGAAGGGAAACCAAGATGCAGTGGATGGAGATGGAGTATGGTATTTGGAAGAGTGAGGAAGGAAAGGCTGTGGTCAAGATGTATTATATGAAAGAATAATTAAAAACATTTAATTAACAAGAAAAGTGAGAATTTTATAAATATGCCTATTATGTATTTAAGATATGATGAAAAAAAACCTTGGAGTAAATTAAACATATACCTGAAAGTCGGGGCAAAAGAGTAATCTTTTCTTAAATATTAATATGTGAGTTATCATTTTTGTTCATTTAATGTAGACTGAAGAATTCGTCTTTGTATCCTGATATTTCTCATTTACACTAATGAAATTAGTGGCTATAATTTCTTTTTTTATGGTTTAAAATACAATGTTAACTTTATTTGTATGTAATGTTTTTCTAGATTCATTAACTTTTTTAT
>BDUI01008188.1:5646-18996 GCA_002335545.1 Apodemus speciosus
GGTGGTGGTGGTGGTGGTGGTGGTGGTGTCAATTCTATTCTATTCCGGGTCTCTGGGCTCTCCTGCCTTTGGTTCCTAGCTATCTAGGCAGTGTCAGGTCTGGATTCCCTCTCATGGCATGGGCCCCAAGTTGGACCAGTCATGGGTTAGCCACTTGCACAAGTTCTGTGCCACTGTCACTGTTGCCCCAGCATGTCTTGCAGTCAGGACAGTGTCGGTCAAAGGTTTTGTGGCTAGGTTGATGTCCCAGTCCTATTGCTGAGAGCCTTGCCTGGTTACAGTAGAGAGGCCAATTCAGGCACTGTTATCTTCCATTACTAGGAGACATTGCTAAGGCCACTCTCATAGATTCCAGGAAATTTCCTTTGCACTAGGTTTCTACCTCGCCTTCCAAATGCCCCACCCCACCCTAATTCCAGTTATCACTTTATCCATTCTTTAGTTGAGGGACACCTAAGTCATTTCCAGTTCTGGATTTTATGAATAAAGCTGCAATGAACATGGTTGAGCAAGTGTCCTTGTGGTAGGATAGAATGTCCTTTGGGAACATATGCCCA
Organism: Apodemus speciosus; assembly: GCA_002335545.1. Lineage (NCBI taxonomy): Eukaryota > Metazoa > Chordata > Mammalia > Rodentia > Muridae > Apodemus > Apodemus speciosus. The sequence continues at coordinate 6,204 of BDUI01008188.1, forward strand.
GGAGTGGTTTGGCTGGGTGTAAAGGTAGATTGAGTCCCAGTTTTCTAAGAAACCACCATATTGACTTTCAGTGTGGCCGTACAAGTTTATATTCCCACCAATAATGGAGGAGTGCTCCCTTTGCTCCACATCCTCACCAGCATGTGCTGTCACTTGTGTTTTTGATCTTAGCCATTTTGACTGCTTTAAGATGGAATCTCAGAGTTTTGATTTAAATTTCCCTGATGGCTAAGGATGTAAAACATTTCTTTAGTGCTTCTCAGCCATTTGAGATTCTTTTGTTGAGGATTCGAGGTTTAGATCTGTGCCCCGTTTTTTAAATTGAATTATTTTGTTTGATGATATCTAGTTTCTTCAGTTCATTTTGTATATTAGCCTTCTGTCAGATGTAGAATTGGTGAATATCTTTTCCTAGTAATAGGGTCCTTTGTCTCACAGAAGCTTTTCAGTTTCATGAGGGTCCCATTTAGTAATTGTTGATCTTAGTGCCTGTGTTAATGGTGTTCTGTTCAGGAAGTTGTCTTTTGTACCAATGCCTATGCCTATACCAGTGCTTTCAAGGCTATTCCCCACTTTCTCTTCTATCAGGTCAGTGTGTCTGGTTTTATGGTGAGCTCTTTGATCTACTTGGACTTGTTTTGTACAGGGTAATAGAGACAAATTTATTAGTAGTTTTCTATATGCAGACATCCACCAGCACCATTTGTTGAAGATGCTTTCTTTTTCCATTGTGTAATTGTAGCTTCTTTATAAAAATCAATGTCCATAGGTGTTTGGATTTATGTCTGGGTCTTTGACTTGATTCCTTTGATCAGCCTGTCTGTTTTATGCCATTACCATGCCACTTTTATTTCTATACTTCTGCAGTACAGTTTAAAATCAGGGATGCTGATACCTCTGGGTGTTTTATTGTACAGGATGCAAAAAGTACTCAAGTGCTGAGCCAACTCTCAAACCTGACTGAACTGCCTCCTCCCACCTTCATTCTTCCAGTATATTCTCATATAATTTTTTTTCTTTTTTGTAAATTTCAGCAGTTTTACAGTGATGTATGTATTTTGGAGTTCACAGATATATACATATATTTATTGTTTGTTTATTTTTAGATTCAGCATATTTTATAGAACTGTCTAAAGGTCCCTCTTTCTATAGCCCTCACCATCAATTACAAAACATATTGAAGTCCAGCCCGGGCAGTGGTGGCGCATGCCTTTAATCCCAGCACTTGGGAGGCAGAGGCAGGCAGATTTCTGAGTTCGAGGCCAGCCTGGTCCACAGAGTGAGTTCCAGGACAGCCAGGGCTACACAGAGAAACCCTGTCTCGAAAAGCCAAAAAAAAAAAATTGAAGCTTGATTTCATGCCCATCCCTTCATCTGAGTAACCACTTTTCTGAAATAGTTTTTGCCATTATTCCCTTGCTATTCTCTCTGCCTTTGCTGCATATGTATTTAGCCTTAAACAATATCTAATTAATGTATATTTTCTGCCTCTTAAATTTTTTGTTCAGTAGTGTGTTCATAACTATCCACTTTGCTTTTTAGATCTTACTTGGCCTGGCAGTCCAGGATACATGGCAGTCTATATAAGTTAGCTTTTGAATTTTTTTTCTTTAAACAGCTTTATGATATGATACAATAGTATTTGCATATTAAGAACACATACTAATAATATAATAATTTTCGTACATATAAAATTATTTTAATCATGTTCCTTGAGGTATAAATTCTATATCATGAAATTCACTTGCTTAAAATATCAGTTTTTTTCTTTTGTTTGTTCTGGGTTATTTGCTTTTGAAACAGTCTCACTGCAGTCCTGACTGTCCGGAAACTCACTRCATAGTTATATGTATAGTCATAGCCATACTAGTCTGGCTTCAAATAATAGAGATCTACCTGTCTCTGCCTCCAAYATGCTGAGATCAAAGGCATGCACCATTATGCCTAGTGGTATTAGTAGTTTTTAGTGTATTTGCAGAGTTGTGTGATCATTACTGTTATATAATTTTAGATCTCCTCACTACCTAAAACAGTACTCATTAATAGTCACTTTTCATTTCTCTTACCCTTTCTTCACCCTCAGCTTGACACAGCCTTATTTGCCTTCTATTTCTATAAATTTCTCTATGATAGGCTTTTTTCATATAATCATACAGGATGTGGTCTTTCACATAACCACACAGGGTAGGTGACTGCTATCTTTTAGCCTAATGTTTTAAAATTACCTGTGATTTAGCATGTACATGATGGGCTTTTAAATTGTGTACTTTTTCTCCTTATTGCTTTGTATGTGTTTAAGGATTCATACTATTAGTAAAACAAAAATTGAGTCTTGTGTTAATCTTCCATTGATGTTCTGGAAGAAAAAGACAAAAGAGCTGTCATTTTAAAAGTATAATTTGAGATCCTTTGAGAGTACAACCCTACTTTTTGAAGGACTTACAATGTAGTTGGGTAGAAATGACAGAAATGACAAACTATTCATAAAACTATGATGACAAGAGTATAAGCAAAATCCTCAGAAATGTAGGAAGGAAACAGTTCATTTCTTGGGGGAATAATATGTTACAGATACTGTGAAGTGAGTGACATTTGATTTGAGTCTGGGTTCTGAGAAGTTATTAAGATTTCAGGAAGTGAATATTGGTTGAGAGGAAGAAAGCTTTCTACCAAGAGGTGCAACAGAAGGAAGTAGTGAGAGGACAACATTTTCTTGGAACTTTTGTTTTTCTGTTTTGTTTTGTTTTTAGGTTTTCTATTGAGATGGGGTCTTACTCTATAACTCTGGAATTTACTGTAKAGCCTGTTAGCCTTAAACTCAGGACACTTCCTTTCTCAGCTTCCTGAGTGCTGTGTTGAGGTGCCAGGTACTACACCCGGCTTGTAGGAGCTTTTGAGAAATGAACTGGGCCTCCATAATATTGTTGTGGGTCAGGCTCATTGTTTAGCTGTTTGGTGTGGGAAGCACCGGGAAAGTAGGCAAGGATAAGACACAGATGCTTTTGTATCTTACTGTTTAAACACTAGACTGGAAATGAGAGTGTGTGAAGGCAGTCGGTACTTTCTGGGTATGATGTGATAGCATGATATCATGCTCACAGCATGAAAGGAGATGAATGGAAAAGCATTTTAGGTTAAATTGACAGAACTGGTTAGTGTGAATGGTGAGAGACACGATGAAGATGACTCCCTTGACCTTACTTGATTATGTCAGTGCTCTCACATAATTAACTCAAATTGGAAGCTGTTCACATTTTAATGGGAACATTTAATTTGATTCTGTTTATACTTCCAGTTCTGAAATTAAATCAGTTCATATTGTGCTTAGTACCTGTCATGTTTAGATCTGCACAATTAAAATATTATTTATCACTTCTTCATAGCCAAAAGAATGCAATGGTGTAAAGATTCCAGTTGATGCCAGTAAACCTAATCCAAATGATGTGGAGTTTGATAATCTGTATTTGGATATGAATGGAATCATCCATCCTTGTACTCATCCTGAAGACAAGTATGTAATCCATTTTGCCATTGATAACACAAGTCACAGAAATACTGTGTTCTATTATATTGTCTGCTTATCATTATAGACCAGCACCAAAAAATGAAGATGAAATGATGGTTGCAATTTTTGAGTACATTGACAGACTTTTCAATATTGTAAGACCTAGAAGACTTCTCTACATGGCAATAGATGGAGTGGTAAGTGTTAAAATTAGTCATTTCGAAGCCTTTATTCGTGTTTTGCTATTTTCTGAATATCTCAGTGAAAGTCAGCTGAATAGTAAAAAATGTTGACTGTGGTTAATTTCAGGAAGAAAAGTCTCATACTTCAGTAATTCATTGACACTTTCTTTTGTCATTTACTATGCAATGCTATGGATTATTGATTGATGACTGCCCCTTCAAAGTGACATAGACCGAGTGAATTTAGTACTTAGAAGTTCTAAGGACACATGCAAAGGTGTTGGGAGAAGAAGCAGTTTGGATTTACTATGGGTTAAAAAGTGAAGGTTAGAAATGATATATGGATTTGCTTGGGAATATTTAGAATAGCATTATGTAAACTTGAAATATATATATTTTAGGCACCACGTGCAAAAATGAACCAACAGCGTTCAAGAAGGTTCAGAGCATCAAAGGAAGGAATGGAAGCAGCAGTTGAGAAGCAGCGAGTCAGAGAGGAAATACTTGCAAAAGGTAAGGAGAATATATCTTTAAGTTGAATTTTCCCCCTTTTTCTGCACTGCTTTAAATTTCCTGTTGGGTACCTATTTAGAGCTAAGTCTCAGAGAAGAAAGTTGGAGAGGAAACTGAGGCCAACTGGAACTGGTTCTCCCTCAACCCAGGGTGTGTGGTGGGACATTTTGGTTGGTTTTATCAGGTTTATTTGGTGTGTACTATCCACAGCAGTAGGCACAAAAGGCCATACACACACTTTTTTTTTTTTTTTTTTTTTGGTCACTAAATTGCATTTTACATCTGGAGAAAAAGATGTCATGGGCCTACATTTATAAATTTTACTATGCTATTTTAATTTGCTTGAAAGTATGTAAGTATATGTAGTTATTTTAGCCATGGCTTGTACTTTAGATTCCGTTTGCCTCCTCCCCAAGATAGGGTTTTTCTGTAGCCCTGGCTGTCCCTGAACTCACTGTGTAGTCCAGGCTGGCCTTGAAGTCTGTCTGCCTCTGCCTCCTGAGTGCTGAGATTAAATGTATGCACTACCACCACCCCAGCTGTAGTTGAGACTCTTATAGCTTGTTTATGATAGAATATTTTAATGATTTATTGAGAACTATTATTCTCTTATGCTTATGTTCTCTTACAAAGGAAGGGCCTATGTGTTGTATCTTTTGTGTGCTATGTATTTTTTGATAGTCTTGTTAAAGCAGTGGTTCTCAGTCTGTGGGCCCCTTGGGGGGCTGAAAGACCCTTTCACAGGGGTCTGTATATCAGATACCCTGCATATCAGATTTTTCCATTATGCTTCATAACTAGCAAAATTACAGTTATAAATAACAATGAAAATAATTTTATGTGGAGTCAATACAACATGAGGTTGCACCAAAGAAGGTTGAGAACCACTAAGTTAAAGCTTAGTTTAAATTGATGGAGAGAAATGCTGTTTTCTTCTTAGAGAGTGGATCATCTTTTTCTTAGGTTATAACATCTTTCTTTGATATTTAAATTTTTTTACTCTTCTGCCTTAATATTGATTAATTTACTTCAGTTTTTTTATGGGGAAAACAAAACATTGCCTCTTTTGTCTAGGTGGCTTTCTTCCTCCAGAAGAAATAAAAGAAAGATTTGACAGCAACTGTATTACACCCGTAAGTAGTCTCAGGCTTTGCTAGCTACTGCTAACTCTTAAATGATAGGTTAATTTTTTTCTTTCTATCATTTTAGGGAACTGAGTTCATGGACAATCTTGCTAAATGCCTTCGCTATTACATAGCTGATCGTTTAAATAATGACCCTGGGTGGAAAAATTTGACAGTAAGTTTCACACTTTGGTACTTCAGAAAGATTAGAGTGATCATTTGAGGCTGTACTTTGATATGACTGATATTATTTATCCCTTTCCCCTGATAAAATGCTAGTTGACGGTCAGAGAAAAGAGAAGCTTTCTAGGTTATTGGAAATGGGTTGCCTTGCATGGTCAGGTTTTATATAGCTGAATTTTCTCTTAATGCCAATTTTGTTCTCTTACTTCACTGAGAAGCTGTAAAATGGGATTCATAATTTTTAAAAATACAGATAAGAATGTAGTTTTTAACTAGAAAGTAGATTTATCATTAGATATCAAAATGTAGCAAAATAAAGTTGTGTATTTACAAATGGATATTTCTCATGAATATTTAAGTAAACCTTAAGTGAACTTTTCTGTTATTGTAGCTTAAGTAGTGTTTCTCTTTAATTAGACTTGGTAATTGGACTTGATAACTCTTTCTTTGATGATTTGGTGCTGTATCCTTGGTAGTGAGTAGTTAGACCTTGTGAACTGGYGAGTAGTCACTGTTCTTTCCCATCCTTTGTGGAAAGTTAGTCAGCAGTGCTGTAGCCTTCGTGTTGAGCACATRCCTTCTTTAGTGATTGTTCCRCCACTGTTTCCAGTGCCAGTACACACTGAGGAAATTGTTTTTTCCTCTTTGTTCTGATAGAAACTAGGGAGGTGAACTAAACATATAAAACCTTTTTTAATAGGTTATACTATCTGATGCTAGTGCACCTGGTGAAGGAGAACACAAAATCATGGATTACATTAGAAGACAAAGAGGTAAAATTCAAAAGTATTTGATATAACCCAGGTTGGGGGGTGTAGCTGAATGATGGAAGATTTACCTAGTACATGCAGGACCTTGGGTTTTATCCCAGCACTGACAGAAAACAAACAAAAAGGCCATTAGCTAGAAAATACTTGGCATGTTGTGGTACTTCTATTGTGTGTTGTATGTTTTTATAAATACATGTTTCTCGTTTTTTTTAGCCCAGCCTAACCATGACCCAAATACTCATCATTGTTTGTGTGGAGCTGATGGTAAGTTTCTTCTTGAGGATTTATTGTTCTTGGTTTAAACCAGAGAATGTTAGTACGTTGTTGTGTGGTGGGTATTTCAGGGTTGGTTGACAATTTTCAGATGTCTTGTTTATGTTTAGAAGGAACCACTGTTGATTTGTTATACTGTGCTTGGCTAACCTGTAAGGAATTTTATGTTTGTTTGTTTTTCAAACTTTAGATGTTTTGTCATCGACTTTACAGTGCAGTTTCCCACATAATCCCTAGTGGTTTATTATTGTAGGTCCATGTCTCTGAATGACTTTATAGACTGAAAACCACTGTTGAATGGCTTTCGATTTTGCTGCTATGCTCTGTGTTTAGTAGGACTTTTTCTTTTCTTTTCCTTTCTTTTCTTTTCTTTTCTTTTCTTTTCTTTTCTTTTCTTTTCTTTTCTTTTCTTTTCTTTTAAGGACTTTTTCTTGTATCATTGTTTAGTAGTACTTTGATTACAGTACAGGATCCATCCAAAGTACCATTCATATGTTGTTTTCTTATTGATAGCTGATCTCATTATGCTTGGTCTTGCTACACATGAACCTAACTTCACCATAATCAGAGAAGAATTCAAACCAAATAAACCTAAACCATGTGCTCTTTGTAATCAGTTTGGACACGAGGTCAAGGATTGTGAAGGTTTACCAAGAGAAAAGAAGGGAAAGGTAAGAGCTTTAAGATAGACATTACCCTATTTGAAAAGTCCGTTATGGGAAAATATGCACTGTCACAAATTATACCATTTCAACCATTTTAAAATGTACCATTAACCACCACATTTATTCAAACTACCTCATAAAGATATTTCACAAAAATGTAGCTTTTGAAATAATGTGAAGTAAGCCTGTATTTACAAACTTAACACTCCATTCTTTTTACATTATTTTTCTAATGTAATTTATGTTTCCAGGAAGGTAAGTTCCCATAGATAATGTCTATTGAATGTGAATTATTTATGGAGGATATTTAGAATGATTACTATTTCCTTTTAAGGAACTACAAATATAGTAAACATCATGATACTCTACTGTTTTTCTGTTTATCTGGGCTTACTTAGTTGGTTGAAGATCCTTCTACATGTGTTTCTACTTTAAGAATTTAGTGCTTGGGGAAAACTGAAAATCAGTTAATTGGAGCATACTATGCAATTTTGGACAGACAGCAGAATAAGCAAAGTATACATGTATCTGAGTAAATACAGAAGGGGCATGGAATATACACATCAGAATACTGATATTGGGGGGACAGAGGGCGGGGGTTGGCAAACAGGCCTTTCATGGTAACCTATGAATTAGAAGGGCTTTTTTTTTTTTAACCTTTTTTTTTTTTTTTTTTTTTTTAAGGTTTTAATTTGAGAGAGGGAGGGAGGGAGGCACGGAGGGAGGGTGCTGGAGAAATGGCTCCCTGGTTAAGAGCACTGACTGCTCTTCTAGTGGCTCACAACCATCTGTAATGGGATCTGATACCTTCTTCTGGTGTGTCTGAAGACAGCTACAGTGTACTCATACACAAATAATTCTTTAAAAWTTTTTTTTAAGTACTTAAATATTAAATGGGTCTTAAATTAGAAAAATTTAAGATTTGGGTGGCTGGAAAATTACAGGATTAGGCTGGACACAATTTCCACTGTCTTTCTTACAGCATGATGAACTTGCAGATAGTCTTCCTTGTGCAGAAGGGGAGTTTATCTTCCTTCGGCTGAATGTCCTTCGAGAGGTATGTTTTGATGGTTATTAGAACTGGCATTCATAAAACATGTTCTTTCCATTGCTTTGACATTAGCCTTCTTTTCTTGTAGTATCTGGAAAGAGAACTCACCATGGCCAGCTTACCATTCCCATTTGATGTGGAGAGGAGCATTGATGACTGGGTATTCATGTGTTTCTTTGTGGGGAATGATTTCCTTCCTCACTTGCCGTCACTAGAGATTAGGTATGTGTATTGTGGGATGTGCCAGTAATTGTCTTAGCCTTCTTTACTTTACAGAGCCCATTGATTTTAATGAATAATGTTTGTCTCCTGGTGGCAGGGAAGGTGCAATTGATCGTTTGGTTAACATATACAAAAACGTGGTACATAAAACTGGGGTAAGTTTATTCTTGAATAATTTTAAAACAGAAGTATTTGATTTTCTAAGAAGATGATTTTACATGTATTTTATCACTTACAGGGTTACCTTACAGAAAGTGGTTATGTCAATCTGCAAAGAGTACAGATGATCATGTTAGCAGTTGGTGAAGTTGAGGATAGCATTTTTAAAAAGAGAAAAGATGATGAGGTAAATACATTGTAGTAGCTGAAATTGCTTCTGTCTTTCGTAGGCTGTGATGTACTTTTTACCTGTCTGAGTGTGTTGTAATTCCACTGTAGTATGTTGTCACTGATGTAATCTCAAACCTCGTACTTCGTTATTCTATAAAGACTGTGATGCTTGCTGAGTAGAACTGTGTATTGTACATTATTTGAGTTGTGTTGCAGGTTTTCTTTTCCTAATCTTACTTAGAGTATAAATCCAAAAGCTTGAAGCCTAAGTTGGCATTGAAATAGTGGCTATCATATTTTTATAAGAACTATTTATACTCTAGAAACAGGGTTAAGTCTTAGGACTTTGTATTGTAGGAGTCCAGGTGTAGGGCCTGAGTTGGATGGCATGAGCTAGGGCCGAATGGCCGAAAAATGGAGGCTTTGTGGAGGGTGATGGCTCTTAGGAAAATGAAAACATAAAGGAAGAAACTAAAGTAACAAAGCACTTGGAAGTTGCTTATGGAGGATCCACAGTGCTTGTGGAGGAGTCCAACTTTCTATTTGGATAATTGAGAGTTTGTTTATTCCACTCACTGAGACAGCAAACTATGTGTATAGGAAATTGGGACTAGGGGCAGATACAAAATGAAGTTCATTTTGGAGATGAGTATGAGGGGACTACAGAATGTCTGACATAGGCCAATCTTGAAAACAATTTTAGAACTTTGGCTGATGGAAGGAAGTACTTGAAGCCGTGAGAGGGAGTGTGAAATTCTGTGGGCTTGTGTGGAATGAAAGTGCCCCCACAAAAGCACAGGAACATTGACAATTAATAAGAATAAGGAATCAATCAGTTATAGAGAGGCAGAAGGAGATCCCCAAATAGAAAAGAAACTACAGTTTAAAGTGACTTAGTCATGCTGTCTAGCTCTTGACCAGGAGTGCAAAACCTCAGGAAGCTGGTAGGCTGGAAGGGCAACAGCATAGAAGCAGAGTGATTGAAGATTGGTTTTAGGGGTAGCAAAGGATACCAGAATGGGGGCAGTGAGCCATAGTAGCTTCTTACAGAGCTGATTTTATAAGAAGGAAAATGGCTATATTGAACAAATAGCAAGTAATAATTATATTGTTCCTGTGTTTTTCAACTTTGTATACCACAATTATGCTCTCATACTTTTAGGACTTTGGACCTTTCTTATATCAACTATGCGTTGACTAAGAAAGTATTTTTTCCAGTTGTCTTCAGTATTTAGTCAAGTTTTCTTCTAGTATCTACTGGAACAGCCGTTTTGGAGCTGGTTGTTTTGTGTGTGTGTGTGTGTGTGTGTGTGTGTGTGTGTGTGTGTGTGTGTGTGTTTGACTATATCTTCAACACTTACAGTATTTTTACTTTATTGCTATTGATACTTAACAAAAAATAACTTGGTGTAAAAACCTCATGGAAAAGCAGTCTTTATTGCTAAGTTAGCATTAAAGGGCAAGGGATTTGATTTCTACTTTAGTGTTTTTGCTGACCTAGCTGAGAAGGTATTTTAAGCTTTGGTTTCTCTGAAGTCATATTGTCTTTTCTCGTGACTGCACAACAGGAGAAACATCAGAATTACAGTATGAAACTAATAGAAAGTATGTTTGTGGCTTTTGGTAAATTCATGAAGGTGTTCATAGCACATTAAAATTAAAGACCAATATGGTTCATACCGCAGTGTGTTGTTTTGTTAGAGCCATATATTCATTGGGCAGCAGAATGGAAGGCTTCAGAAAAGGATGTGTAAGTACTTATTAAAATTGAGCAGTTAAGCCTAAATTGTGGTGCTATGTAGTTTATGAGCTTTCCTTACTATTAGCAGCTTAACTTTGTGCCAGTATTTTGATTGCCAGTGATAAGGCAGCAGACAAAAACTAGACATTTCTGCCCTCTGAGAGCTTTCATTCTTTAGGGGAAGGTCGACAACAAACATAGTAGCCAGATCAACCTTGTAATGTGGTAGACTTTTAAATGCCATTAAGATAAAAACTAGTTGAGGCAGTAACTGGTAATGGCAAGATTGTAGTTCTAGAAGACACAGCAAGAGGCCTTACTGACAGATGCGTGAATACAGACAGGGCAATGTTTAAAGGAAGCACTTAACACCCAGAGAAAAGCTGTGGACAAGTACACTGAACAGCAAGGGGTAAGCAGTCTGTGGCAGCAGGAGAGGAGGCAAGGCGGGAGAGAGTACTGGTGTGAAGTTCTAAAGAGCAGGAGAGGGCCGGAGCTAGGTACCCTGCAGGCTATTTTAAGTACTTAGCTTTATTATATATCAAAGAGATAGAAAACTGATCAGATCTGATTTTTCTCCTACCTTGCTTTGATTAACTATGGAAATCATATGGAAATCATGCAGATGAGGCAAACACATGCTTTGAAAACAGTGGGCCAAATGTAGGTTATAAGAGAGAAATGAGGTGTCAAGAATGACCACAGAGTATTTCCAAGCAGTTAGAAAGTGGAGCAGCTCCTCTAAGAAAGGTGAGGAAGGTCTTAGAAGTGAAGATGACAAGTTTCCACTTTGGACAGGTTTAGTTCAAAGTACCCAGATGGAGATTTTGAAGGGGGAGAGATCTGGTTATTAGCATAAGGATAGTGTTTAAAGCCAAGACAGCAGGTGCTCATTCCCACTGGAAGAGAGAAGTGAGGTTCAAGTACTGAGCCCAAAGGATCAGTAACATTGAGCAAAGGCAGGACATGAGAGTAGAGGAAAGCCAGGTAGAGTATGATTCAAGGAAGTTCTGAAAAGGACTAAGAGATTTCAGTCTACAGCTAGCTTAGAAACTTTGAAGAGAGGGAGGAGAAAAGCTTGATTAGAGAAATTAGTGAGGGAGCCAGCTAGATAATTCAGTGGTTAAAGGCACTTGCTGCCAAGCCTCATGACCTTCAGATTTCTGGACCCCACGTGGTAGGAGAGAACAGATTCCTGGAACTTGTTCTCTGACTTGCCTGGAGTGCTCACACAAACACTCATGCACACCCCTCTCTCTGGGTTGAATTTGCAGAACCACAGAAATAAAGAGGAAGAAACCAGTTTCCACACTATTGGAGGTTTCATGGACTCATCCTGGGTTACATTTTGTTAAACCCTTCTGAGCTGGGTTGTGCACACCTTTAATCCAAGCAGAGGCAAATGGCTGTCTGAGTTCCAGGACAGCTTGAGCTACACAGGGAAACTATCTTGAAAACCAACCACAACAAAACCCATCTCCTGGCAGAAAACACCAATTTCAGATCTCATTAAAGTTTTGTATTGCACTTGGCAGGATGCACTTAGAAGAGATACAAGTACATCTGCCACTAGTTCTTGTACCTGTTGGCTTCTTTCTGTTTTAGGCAACAGCAGCAGCTATGAGCATTTTACTATTGTTGCACTTGCCGAGTGTGGGTTTCCAAACCTGTGGAATAGACCATTGTTAATTGGGAGCAATATCAGCGCCAAATCCTGGACGGTCTAAATCATGACTTTCCTTTCAGAAGAGAGAAAAAGAACCCTGCCCTATACATTAACTAGGCCCAGAATAAACAATAGATCTGAATTCCCTTTCTTCTCTTGATAGCTTTCTGTATGAAAGGGGTTAGTCTTTGTGGAATCCCACTTCTTTCTTGCTTGCCATTCATGCTAGAATTAGGAGTGATTAGCCTTTAGTAATGTAGCAATGTCTTGTAGAGGCTTTAAATGGCAGTTATATTTAACAACTTAGGATTCGTTGTTTTCTTAACTTGTATTTTCTCCATATTGAAAGATGTATTGCATCCAAGGTAAACCTAAGATCTTTGTCATAGCTCTTATATTTTCCCTGAACATGTATTTTTAAGATCGTAAAACTTTAAGAATCGTTTTTTTGTATCTAGATTCAGTTCTTCTTCTTATCTAGAGTTCTCCTAAACAGATATAGATATAGCTAATATATATAATATATATAGCTATATAGTGTGTGTGTGTGTGTGTGTGTGTGTGTGTG
>BDUI01008188.1:61284-79592 GCA_002335545.1 Apodemus speciosus
GAAAGCAACATTGAAATGCTTCTAAGTAGAGTTCTGAGTTTCAAAGATAATATTTTATCTAAATTCTTATTACTTGGAACTTACCAGGAGAAAATAGTTTAAAGTAGCATAGCTGTACATCTAATGTCTTGCTTATGAAAGTATGTAATACTAGCTCTAAATTAGAGAAAAGGTTTAGTAAAATATGAGACATTAACATAGTGAAATAATCTAAATATTTTGTGCTATTGCTGTTAAGAGTAAAGAAAGCCACAGGGCAGTATTTGAGATGGTAAATTAAAATAGCAAAATATAGAATAGTGATCAGTAGTGACAGCAACTGAACAGATCCTTGAGGAAAAAAAGTCAACCATATTTTTAAAAAAAAGATTTGTTGGCTTTTACAAAGGAATTAGATGCTTAGAGGATTGTGAACATCTTAATATGGTAGATGAACATTTCCTATCACCATTACCATTGTGTACAGTTTGGAACCTTAGTTTAATTATAAACCTTATTTTTACATTAATCAGGTCTAACAATAATGAGGATACTACCAGTGTTTGATTTGTCAACTTAATGTATAAATATAATCTCTGTATATAGCTCTCTATTTTTTTCTTATGTAAGGGTCTCTTTTACAGCCATGTTATACCAAGAGGCTCAGGGACCGGTGCTTACAGCAACACYGCACCACCACCTGCCAATTACCAGGGGAACGTATACAGGCCACTGCTGAGAGGTCAAGCTCAGATCCCAAAACTTATGTCAAGTAAGTTTTTACTTGTCGTAGTAATGATAGAAAATAGTTGAGTATTATATATGCTAAGTTTACCATTGATTTTAATTTTTTTCCTACTTAATGTTACTTTTGAGATCCATGGCTGTGCTTGTTCAACAGGAAGACACAGATCATGTGCCAGGTTCTCTAAACTGTCTTCACTTAGAAAGTGRAAACTAGAGTGAGTACTCAATATGAATAAAGCATCAGTTTTTGCATTTCAGAGAAGGTAGCACATGACTTCTCTTCAGACAAGGGCAGCATGGGGGAAAAAGCATTTGTTAAGTCTGAGGGGCATTGATACTTAAAAATATGTTTTTGATATCTGTAATTTATAAATTAAATTTCAAAAGAAGGGTGGGAGCTAGGGATGTGGCTCAACAGTAGATCCCTTATCTTGCTTGTCAGGGTCCTGTGTTTGATCTCTGCTACTACCTGGAATAAAGAGTGCTGCTTTAATGCAGAAAACTCCCAGAAATCTATAAATCTCTTTTCCTTCTTCTTTTCACTTCTCTGCTGTCCCTCCTTTCCAACTCAATTTTTGTTGTTACTGTTGTTTGTTTGTTTGTTTGTTTGTTTGAAGTAAGGTTTTGTTAGCCCTGGTTGGCCTCAGAGTTACAGAAATTCTTCTGTTTTAGCCCTCTGGTGCTAGGACAGTGGTCTTAAGCCACCACACCAGATTTAAGCCACTTTTTCTTAATCCAAATAATGTCTCAGTCATATATACCATAATGCCAGGCATTACTTTTAGGTATGTTGAATAGCTATTAGAGTGCCAGGTAAAGAGGGTAATTGTTAGAAGTGTGTCTGCTCTATGCCTATTACGGTTTTAATGTTAGTTGATTTATAAACCATTTTCTAACTTGAAGCACAGACTTTGGATATAGTACATGAGAAGAAATAGGTTCTGAAGGTCTCATTTCTTTCAGGACCCACTTGTTATCAGCTATGGTGTCTGATTGAGTGACTTTGCTGGTTTGCATGACTCTCTAAAATTGATTACAATCTCATCACTCACTCTCAGAGGACCTGGTTCAATTCCCAGCACCTATGTGGTAGCTCACAACCATCAACAGCTCCAGTTTTAGGGGATCTGCTGCTTTCTTCTGGACTTTGACAGCATAGCATGCATTTTGTAAAACATCTATTACAGATAAATCACACACACACACACACACACACACACACACACACACACACACGGATGGACGAGAAAACACATAATTGTGAAAATAAGATTGTTCAGTGACTACCAAAAGTCACTTGCTCTGGGTTTACTAACACACATCTCTAATCCTAGCAGAATCCTTGGAACAAAGGTGGAAGGAGGATTCCACAAATTTGAGGCCAGACAGGGCCACAGAGGGAGACCTTGTTTCAACAAAATCTAAACCCACAAAACAACAAAATCTAAGACATCCCTCTTTGGGAAGTGTTAGCCTAGGTTAGTGGTACTTTGCTTAACAGGAGCCAATAACCTATAGAACATCACTCATTATAAATTTGAAATTTGAAGTTTTGCTTAAAATTTTTTATTTTAGTAAAATTAAAAACTAAGCCACTTAATTTTCCAAAGCATTTTTAGTGTCATAATTATTTTCTTTAATATGGTGTTTCGTAAAATACACTGGAGATGAACCATTTGGTCAAAGTGCCTCTTCTATCAGCTGTTTGCCATTAGTGTCTCTTATTGTTGGTCTTTAGTTTACCTTTAATGTGACAGTTTGGATCATATTATAATTCTTTGTTTTTTGATAACTTTTTGGAGTCAAGTGTAGCCCTGAGTACTCAATATGAATAAAGCATCAGTTTTTGCATTTCAGAGAATGTAGCACATGACTTCTCTTCATTTTGATCAGTAAACTTGTCACTTATCTGCATTTGAAATGTGATTTGTTATTACTGCAATCAATAAACTTGAAGTCTTTCCTTTGATTGCCATGCTGATTAAGTAAATTGTCACTTGAAAAGCTGTTAGTGAAGCTGTTTATGTGGCCTTGGGGCTCTAGAAAGGGAATACCTTTTTTAAAGACCAATTCAGTGTCTCGTAGTTTTTCCTCCCACTCAAAAAGATCTTCCATTAGAGTCATACAAATGAATAGTAATACGTTTATTTTATTGTCTACTTCATTACTTACAAGCCAGGAAATATCACTGCTTTATGAGTACTCTGTATATCACTCAGAGCTTCATGACAAAATTTACTTAGATTGCTTTGAAAATATTTGTGGCTGTTTTTTTTTTTTTTTAATTTTTTGTTTTGGATTAAAAACCAAAGTAAGTTTAATAATAATAATAATATGTGACAAAAATTATTAAATTTTATATTATTAGCTCAAGTTTTAGCAAAACACCATATATTTGCTAATGCTAAGATTATGTGAAAAAAGATTGTTCTGAAAGTAAAAACTAAACATGGAAACACTTGATGTATGCACCTGGAAATGGCGACATGGGAATGAATGTTTGTCACCATTTTTTAACACTTAAAGATAGACTGTTAGGAAGTGCTCACCTTTGATGCTTCTGTATTATTGTATTAGCTCTTAAAAAGAATCTTATTCTTAATTTAATATACATCATGTTTGAATTTAATATCTGTGAAGAGATGGTAGCTATGGCATTACACTTTCCAGGAGAAAATAAACATTTTTTTCCCCTTCATTTTCAGAAAACTCTAGGGTAAATGGCTCTGGAAAGTTTATTTTAATGAGCATGTGTCTTTTTCTTTGTGTTTAGTTGATCTTGAATAAATCGGGTTTTCATGTGAAAGCTTTTCTAAGTACCGTAGACAGAATGCATACTGTGGTTATTAGGATACACCATGGAACCCGACTAAGAGAATTAAGTCTTAATGATAAACATGTTTCCAGGGTGAAGCACAGAGGCATGCAAGTAGAGCTGAACAGCTTCTGAGTCGTCGTGCTGTTGGTTTTGTTCAGTTTACTTTTGTCCGTCTATTACCTAATTTTGTACATGTAAAGACAAAAAGTACAAGTTTTTAAACATTTTAACTGATTCTTACTAATTTTTGTATACCATCTGAATAGGTCATTGGTCTTCAAGTTTAACAAAGTAATCAGAAAAAGTACAAATACATATTTTTATTTTCAGTGGAATATTTTCTCATAGATTACAGGTCATTGTTTAGTAAATGTCTTAATTTTTCCATCTAAGGATGCCTCACAAAAGAAATAATTGTCATTCTTAGATGAATTTCCAGGMTTTACCTGTTTAAGATTTCTTTTGGGGTTAAGGTTTAGTTCACTTGGTATTTGTCTAGCACAAAGCCACGGGCTCCATCTCTCAGCACCATGTTTGCCGGGCATGGTACTGCTGCTCACTCTAATGCCCAACACTTAAATAGCAGAGGCAAAAGGATCAGAAGTTCAAGGTCATCTTGGCTACTTAGATTTTTGAGGCCAGCCTGAGATGCATGGGACCCTGTCTCAAAAGATAAGATAAAATACTAATTTTTCTGACAATTTATAGTCTGAATCATTCTGGTCCCAGAATGAGCAACTTTCTTCTCCCTTTTCTGTGAACTTTATGATTAGCTTCCAGAATTTCCACTGAGCTTTGAGCCCTATTTTATATCTTTGAACCATTTGGAAGCTTTTTCTGTATTGTGGCTCAGCTTTACTGCTCATTACATTTTTAACCAGTAAAGCAGGATGTAAATTCAGCTGGAGAGACTACTTGGCTTTCTGGTGAAGGACTTCCTCTCCTTTTTGAAAGAGGAGCCCTTGTTGGGTGCTGGAAACTGTGCAGGTTGGTACCAATCTTTGGGTAGTATGCCCATATCTAGAGAATAACCTCAGGCTGGCTTTCTCAGTCCCGTGGAGATGGGCAGAACGTCCAGAGCAGAGGAGGCCAGCTGTGCCATGCTACAGTCGTCAGTTGTTACATACTTTACTTGGCCCATTTGTGTTTTATGAAAAATTTAAAACCATTCATTCTTTTGGATTTTTTTTGGTAAAACCAAGTTGTACATGTTGGTACTTAACTAGGTCTAAGCTTTCGTTTCCTCATTCTTTTAGAAAGTGGTTTTGAAAAGCATGGTTTTGGTTTGTGTTTCCATTAAAATGTATGCCTGAGTACATTATGGGATGCTATGGTCTTGCTCTTGGCAGTTTGGAGATGGTCCCTGTCTCACATAGTGAATGTACAACTTCTAGATCTAGCTGTTTTAGTTAGATCACAGCAGACCATGCTAGAGGCAGATAATAACTGCAGGGCAGAAGCCAGGAGCAGTGGTTGGTTGATACTGCCCCTTTGAGTGCTTTAAATGTGAATGCTGCACCTGACCAGGAGTTGATGGACCTTTCCTTCTTTGTAATGTTCAGTTTTTTAGAAGAGTTTTGGCAGCCATTTGGTTTTATCAGAGTAGATAAAATTGCCAGTTCTGCTTTGCAGTAATGGGATGGGGGTCAGGGTGTTGATGACAAGGAAACTACAGAAAAATAGGTGGTTCTTTCATTAGCTTTCCTTGGTGGTGTGTGTAGAGATTGTATGCTTTCTATTTGATGGTGTTGCAGTTGGCGCACTCATGAGGAAAGTGTCATAATTTCCTAATGGAAATTAGAATTAATACTACTCGTTCAGTGTACAGTCATGAAAAAGGCTGAGATCCTTTCTTTTATTATATATAAAGACATTTAAATTACACATGTAAAAAGTCTATGTATGTGATACATAGCCACGCACTACAAGAAGTGAGAGAAAAGTATAAGTATGGCTAAGGTTGTTACCAAAATTACCTTGTTAGCCACAAAAATATAGCCAACGAAAGTCTGTGCTAATTCTGTTGGTTATTTTTCCAGTAATGGCTAATTCTGATTTTTAGCTTGCTTACTTGGTTTACATGCTATGTCATTCCTTTTTCAGTAACTTTGAAATATAGCCCATGTGGGTAGGTGGTGATAGACGCTTTTGCTAGCGTTTTGTGAACTGCTATCATTTATTTTCCAGATATGAGGCCCCAAGATTCCTGGCGAGGTCCTCCTCCTCTTTTCCAGCAGCACAGATTTGACAGGTAATGCTAAATAAAGCTTTAAATGCTTCTTGTATTGACATCTGGGGTATGCTGGCTACTTAAAAAACAAAACCTACCTGATTTGAGATAATGCTTTTTCTCACCCCAAATATTTTTTCTTGTACTTGTTTTTAGGAAATACAGAATTAATACTTTGAATTAAATGTTCTTGTTTATATAGTTTCCTGTGTTTCTTGGACTTTATTTTATTGATGCATTGAGGTACTCTAAAAAAATGTACCACAGAGCTTAAAATTGTATTAGGTTTTTGTCAAGCTAAACAAATTTCTCTTTAGCAGGGTTGTGCAGTTTAATGAGGCATAACTAATGGTGTTCTACTTTTATCATGTCTGCCCGTAGCACAGCATTAGTACAGACCAGCTATTGATTCTTACTACAGACCTCTTCAAGTCCTAATCAGCTTCTTTGGGACAACTTTTTCAGGGCTGACAGGCCTATTGTAGGGCAGTGTCACTGTAGGTCAGTAGTTATTAGTTGCCACTGAAAACAGTTTCTTTAACTACTTAAGACTGAACTGAATTAAATGCAGAACGGACTCAGAAGAGGATTATGGGATCTGCAGTCTAATAAGTACCATGGGCTAGGAAGAATGTGACATGGTTTAATAACAAGGGATGTTTGACATGTGCTCTGTCATTCATAAGTTCTGTGGACTTATGGACCTGCCATGAGAAGTCAAATGGGCACGTTATGAATGATTGTGTTATCATCTTTAGATCATTTATTTAAGAGTGTAATGTATCCTTCCAGCTGTTTTGACAGCATCAATACATGTAAAACCAAATGGGGTTTCATAAAAGTAAAGTTTCCTTTTTCACCTTTCCAGTTACGATGTTTTCTCTTTGCTGAGTTAGCCAATTTAATCCGTGGAGTGCATTAACGCATGGCTCCAGAAACAGTGCTTTTCTTGCACACACACTCACTAGCTCTGAGCCCTTCCAGATTTGCCTTCAGTTTTCTGCAAGATTGCTACAAAGATTTGTGTAATTTAGCTGTTTATTGATGGTGTCAGCTACCTCATGCAAACCATATTTTAAATTTAGTAGTAAGTATATGTTGTACATGCTCAAAGCATACTGCAATACTGTTTAATTATCATCAAAATAGCCCAGGCTGACCTGGAACTTCCGGTCCTCCTGCCTTAGTCTCTCAAGTCTGAGAGTAGGGATTACAGGTATGCAACACCATGACCATCTTAACCGTTTTAAAACAAATACAGGGATAAATTCTTCTCAATTATTATATTTGGTTTCTTCATATCATTGTTCGTTTTTTCAGTATGTTAATAATAATTTCTAATGTATTTCTTCAGCTTAATAATTATCAGCACTGTGTTAACATCTTCTCATAGATGTGCTGTTAATTTTCATTTTTATAAAAACTGAAACACATTCAGTTGCTTATTCAAGGTCAGTCTTCCATGTTACTTTTTCCCAAGAAACGTTTCAGTAGAACAGAATTCATTAAACTATTTACTCTGAACATAATATAAAGCCACAGCACATCAAAGGAAATGAAGGCTCAGCCTCCACTTCTGGGGCTCTTTCTGCAGTGGCAACAGCTTTCCTTCTGTTCTGTACACATGGGAAGTTGGTCTAGGACTACCATCTGTATCCTCTTCTTGTCCTGCTGTTTATCATTTTCTTGTTCTTATTCTACCCTCACTAAGAACTGTTTATTATCCCGACTTTGTGAACCCAGAAGTGAGGAACATTTTGTTTAGGGTTTTTTGGGGTTGGTGGGTAGTGTTTTAGATACTTTAACATCATCCCTGAAAGAAAAAGTTAAAGGTAAGCACTTATAGAATTCTTGACTCATTGTTATTTAGGAAATGGAACTCTTTATTTTTGAAGGTGGGGTCTCACTATATGGCCACATTGGTCTCTAACTTGTACTCTGTGTCTCAGTCTCGCAAGTACAAGTGAACTAAACCATTTTATTCTCCTAAGCTTCTTTAGCTAATAAGTGGTTACAGCTTATTGCTCATTTCCATAGCACTTGTCATTCTAGATAGTCAGACCTTACAAGACAGAGTAGGAACCACTTTTACTTTACCAAAAGATTATAGATAATAGATAATGAAAGCCAGGTTTTTGAAATCCTTAGAGTATTTCCAGTGTACTATTTTTTGGGCGTTGTTAAGAATCCTATTAGAACATGACTTTTGAGTATATCTTGTTTCCTAAAGTATAGTATTGAATTTTTTCTTCCAAAAAAATCTCTCTCTCTCTCTCTCTCTCTCTCTCTCTCTCTCTCTCTCTCTCTCTCTCTCTCTCTCGTCTCTGTCTCTCTCGTCTCTGTCTCCCTTTGACCTAAAAATACAGCTGGGAGAGGGCTCAGTGCATAAAAGCACCAGCCATCAAGCCTGACAGTCTGATTTGTGTCCCCAGGACTCAGTGGTGCAAGTTGTCTTCTGAACTCACACACATACACACAGGCAAATGTGAATACACAAAAATAAATACATTCGATTTAGGGGAAAAAAATCAGTAAGAGATAGGCATGGTGGCATGTATCTGTTATCTGGGCACTGAGGAGGTTGAGACAGAAGAAGGATTTGTCTCAAAAACAAACAAGCCATCATTTACTTCCCTAAACAGAATAACTTGGAGTTATGATGCTGACAATATGTGGGACTAGCCAGCGTTTGAGTTTCTTTTCAGCTTGTTTATCACAGCTGTTCACTTTAATTTTTTTTTACTTGTAAAAGCTCAATTACTGGGGGAGGGGAAATCTATAAACAATGTGATTAACCATCATACAAATTTAAACTACCCAGATTGGTGGGCTTTAGTTGCCAACTACTCTCCAGAGCAGTAATTTGGAAGCTTAAGAATATTGTTTTCACTGCCTTGCCTTATAAATAGTACCTCAGTTTATAAACACTAACTCATTCATTCATTCATTCCTTCATTCACTTATTTATTTATTTTGTTTTTTCGTGTTTTTATTTTATTTTATTTTATTTTATTTTATTTTATTTTATTTTATTTTATTTTATTTTATTTTTTGAGACAGGGTTTCTTAGTGTAGTCTTGGCTAGCCTGGAACTTACTCTGTAGAACAGACTGGCCTTGAACTTACAGAGATCTGCCTGTCTCTCCCTTCCAAGTGCTGAGATTAAAGGCTGCACAACCACTACCTGTTTTTTTATTTTGCTTTTTTTGAGACAGTTCCCAATATGTAGTCTTAGCTAGTCTAGAACTTGCTAAGTAGACCTTATTGGCCTTAAATTCACAGAGATCCAATAGCCTCTCCCTCCAGAGTGCTGGGACCAAAGGTGTGTGCCACTACACATAGTCCTATTGGAAGTTAGGGAATTAGGGTAGGCTAACTCTAGGGTTTCCATCTCTCACATTTTATAAACATTTTCTCAAAGTTTCAGTTTGCTTATATTTGTAAGTTAATATAATCAACATAAAAATGATTGCTTCATGGTAAATACAGTATTCTTGCCAACAAACGGAAAATGGTAGTATATACCACTGCTGCATTGTTTTTTTTCTCTTTAAATTTTATTACTAATGATTTTCATCATAGAACTTATCTTTGATCAAAAACATTAGTGATTATTTTGAACAAAAAGAAAAATTGTATGTTTTATACTGTGGCTTTGCCTTCTAACTTATTTTTAGAATATAAAAATGCTTTTAAATTATATTTATAGCTTATACCAACATAATTCCATGAAATTTACTAAGACTAAAAAGAAAAGTTAATCACAGTACAGTGTATGAGTTGGAGTTTTGGTTTGTAGACTTTGTACATATATCCCACATTGATGATCCTTGGTCATAACCCATTCCCAGCAGCTTCCTTACCTCTGCAGAGGTCAAAACAGACCATCCTATGTATGCATTGAGCTGTTCTTCTGAATCAGATAGGGCATTCTTGCCAGAATTCATTTGTACTGATAATAACCTAAAGATAATTATAAGTCCTAACCATAGGCACCTCACTCTGACTTGGAATTGACTTTGAATTACATGTGATGTGTTGAATCTGAGCTCTGGTTTCACGCCTTTCTATAAAGAGTTGCTTTGGCCTGTCTCCCTTGAGTCTTCAGACAGCTGTTGTCTTTGAACTGTTAAAGAATAATTACTTTGCTTTTTGTTTTGTTTTTAAGAAGGCTTGTTGTAAGTGAAGGGAGAGTAGAGAGGATAGGTTGAGATTTGAATAGCTAACTGTAAGAAGAATTAGTCCACCACCCAATGAGCCCAACTTCAGGCTTTTATCCCTAACATTTTCTTTCCCACAAAGAAGTGAAATTCATATGCTGCTATCATTATAGTGAAAGCTGCCTAGTCAGAACCTTGGTGAATATAGGAGATATTACTGAGTTCTTCTTGACATCATCTTTGGCCCCCAGATTTCTAAATGTTAAAGTATATAGGAATATTTTTTTTCTGTTTACTTTTTTTTTTGGCTGTAAATAGAAGTTAGAAATTTCTTACTGGGAAAGTTCCATTTTAAATGGTGATTATTGCCTTTAGAAATATCCTTGTTACATTGTTTATGTGACAGGTTTTAATTAAGTTATGATTTAATGCCTTCTACCTGTTGTTGTGTATCTAAAAGTTAAAATAGGTACTTGAAGACAATTAAAACATGTCTTTCAACTAGTAATCTGGGACAGCAAACTGGTTTATAATAGCTGTTGAATCTGTGTTCCCATGTAAACTGTACACCAAATGCCAGTCAGCCCATGCCAATTAGTGCTCATGTTGCTAGGTCACCATGGTCAATTGAAAACTGCATCAATAGAACTTGAAAAGGTTTCTTCACGATCAGACCTTCTGACATATTGAGCAGAATAATGGATGGGAAAAAACTGCCAAGTCTCCTACCCTGGATTCAAAATACTCAGCAGTAAGAATTCACTTGCAACCTGCAATTAACTAGAAAGAATAGAATCTAAAAACGAGTCCAGACATTTTTTAAAATAAAGCCTTTTTCTCCTTGTACATGTTTTTACTCTTTTGGACAGCATCATAAATGTAATCAGTGTGGTGATTGTGGATCCAGATACAAAGAGACTTCACATTTAAAACCATACAAAATATATTACAAAAGTTAATCAGCTGGCTTTATGCATCTCCTTTAAAACATTATTCATTGCGTGTGTGCACACTGTGGTGGTTGTGGGGTATTACCTCATGTGCAGCTTCCAGCTTGGGCCCTGGGGATTGAACTTGGGTCATCAGACTTGTAAGGCAGGCACCTGGACCCTCTGAGCCATCCACTAGCTGTAAACATTCCTGTTAATATATTGTGCTATTTTATGAAGCCACTTCACTGGTTACCAGAGACACAAAGGCTATCATACTGCATATTCTGCATAACACATCTAAGTAAATTGGGTAGTCTTAAAATTTGGAGGAGATAACCTGTCCATTTTAGGCTTGTGGTGTAAAGCAGACTTCACTTCTGGTGTAAATGTCTTTTTACAGAAGTGTTGGAGCTGAACCTCTACTGCCGTGGAACCGGATGCTCCAAACCCAAAATGCAGCCTTTCAGCCAAATCAGTACCAGATGCTGACTGGGCATGGAGGATATCCACCCAGAAGAGATGATCATCGAGGAGGGAGACAGGTAATAACAACAATGTGGGCTGCAGAGGAAAAGCAGCATACTGCTCTCTGTTAGGTTTGCCTCTTGGGAATTAATATTTTGTTACCAGCATTTCTGGAGAAATTGTTAATAGAGCAGCTTAGGTGAACTTTTGTCATCATTAAAAATACATTTATGCCAAATATCTCACCTAAATAGTTTATATTTGGGCAATCTTCAAGAATCCCAGCCTAGAAGTCCTTTTATCATAGCTGTCAGTGGTGATTAACAGGAGTCACAGTGACCGAAACACTTCTTTTTATCTTAGAGAATATTGTATTCTAACATAAACTAGGTATGTCATTAACAAATGAAGACTGCCTGGAAGCCAAAAGTAAAATAAATAAGTAAAATAAAATAAAACAAACACAAAAGTACCTGTTCACCAGTTGTCTTTATTCATCCTAGAATTCTCTTTACTGTTTGTCATTGAGTCCCTCTTTCTGGAAGCAAATTTCTCTTTGAAGATTTTTCCACACATTTTTCTACTAAATGGAAAGTGCCATGTGGTGCAAATGAGCTTTATAATTCTTAGATAAATTGAGATGGTGTAGCTTTGTTTTCTTAATTCCATTCAATCTTAGCAATAGTTAAAGCTGAGGTCTATTTAATATTTCCCCTAGCAGTTTGTGAGCCTGAACAGAATTTGTACTTTAATCCAATCCTTGGTAGAGAATAGGATTTGGAATACTGCAACTCTAGTGTGTAGTGTTCCTTGCGTTAGGTGCCTGCAGTGTCAGGAGGATCTTTAAATTGTGTACCTGGTATGGCCTAGAGGCCTTTGAAGCACTCTGTATATTGGCTTTCTAATTTTGGTTTCTTACATTGTGCCCTGCCCCCCTTTAAGTAAGATCTCTGATGGAAGGAAAATTGTTATGATAACTTAAAAGTGTATTTTTGTAAGTCTGTTTCAATTTTACAAGAAAATAGTCACTTTAATTCTTTACAGCTAATGCCTTTTGAGAAAATTTTGTTATGATCATTAAAATCATTCTATAGAATTTAAATTTTTTCCTACCCAACACCTCTAAAAAGTCATATTAGGAATTATTGTTGTCTGTACTACTGGAGTTTAGATGGGACTAGACAATTAAAAATGACAGCATTTTTAAGATGAAGACATGAGACACCGTGGAAGATGCTGTGTGCAGTCACTTCATTTTACACTCAGGAACTGAAAGACTGTGACCTCAGAGTTCAGAGGCAGAGCTGGAGACACTGAAGCCCAGTTCATCTTTCCTCTGGAAGTGGCCAAGGAGATTTTTCCCTTTGGAGGGACTCTGCTGTTGGAAGAGGCAAAATTCTTAGCTGAGAAGATATATAAACAAGTTGGAAGATTCTTATTTTGGAAATGCACTCATTCTTTTTAGTCTTGATCCCATGTAGTTTTTGTTAAATTACAACTGTTGGGAGTTAGAATTTATTGTTAAAGAGAATCATGCTTTCATTTTATTTTTAGTGACCCTAATATATCTAAACAAGTCCTTAGCCCACATTGCAACCTCCAGGATCTGTCATGCCATATAGTGTAAGCTGTTTTAAGTTTTTTGTTTATTTAAGAGTTTAGCTTATGGTAGGCTGACTACTCACCGGTAAAGGTCACACAGTGAAAAAGTATATGGGCAGCACCAAAAGAGACAAGTTGGGTGGTTTAAGAAGAGTAGRGGAAAGGAATAATATAATCAAAATGCATGGAAATTCTCTGAGAACTAATAAAAATATAAAAATAACCCCCACTGTACATACTTAAAAGAAGCATTTCATTGTTCATTTGTCCGCATTTTACGGAATTTCCTAGATGTGGTTATTAATGCTGTGGAGTTAGTGTTCAGTAATTAAGCCTTTGGGTGCGTCTTCAGCTTTGTAACAAGCTCTGTTAGAGCTGTAGGCTTAGAACACATACCTTTGAAGACTTCCCATGTGATGTACCTTAAGAAAAAGTTCTTCGTGAGGTGGTCTTCCACAGAGAGGTAAATTTCTATATTAGGTGTTATTAATCCAGAAGATCAATTCTTTCTTTTGTTTACTTGCAGGGATATCCCAGAGAAGGACGGAAATACCCTTTGCCACCACCCTCGGGAAGATACAGTTGGAATTAGGCTTTTGTAAAGCTTTCCACATTCCTTTCACCGTTCTACATTTTTATGCTATTTGTGGAAAGGTTTCTTTCTCAAGTAGTAGTTTTTAATAAAAGTACAGTACTTTGTGTATTTCTTTTAACTGTGTGTATATTTTTACTGATCTGATCTCACTGTTTTATGTTGTTTTCCAGAGATGTGTATTGCATAATACAGTGGGTCTGAATTTATTATTGCTTGTAAACACATTTGATGAAATTAGGAGTCCTGGGTTTTCATTATGGTTAAAATTCAAAACAGCTCTATGCTGATTTTAACGCACATTAATAATTAGGTATGGACATTTGAGCTGCACATTCTGCAGACTAGAGAATATATTGCTCAACAYTTCTTTGAAAACATTTCATTAAAGTACTTGTCTTACAGAAATTTGTGGACTTTAGTAAAAAAAAAATAAAGCTGAACTTGAAAAATGTTGGTGTCTGGTGTCTGATTATCTCAGCTAAAAGTCTCCACTTATGGTGCCTATACAGACTTATTTACAGTGCCAACTTACACAGAAAGCAGTTCCTACAATTAGATGTCAAGAGCCAGTCAGTTTCAAGGAATGTTTTGAGAGGATATGGTTAGCGCTTCAAGAGCAGCATTTATTATATTAGCATTATTACTAATACGTCTTTATGAATATTTATATTTTTACAATTTTCATACTTTTGGTTTAGTTTTAAAGACTTCTGAATTTCTTATTTAGGGATCATTTTTAAAAATTCAAGTTTAATTCAGCCATTAGAAATAATGAATTCATGAAATTCTTAGAGAAATGGATGGAGCTGGAGAGCATCATACTGAGTGAAGTAACCCAGTCTCAAAAGAATACCCATGGAATGCACTCACTGATAAGTGGATATTAGCCTAGAATCTTGGAACACCATAGACACAATCCACCTACCAAATGCTSTCCGACAAGAAGGAAAAAGTGGACCCAGGTTCTGGAAAGGCCCAATGCAGCAGTGCAGGGGAATACCAGAACAAAGTGGGAAGTGGGAAGGGGTGAATAGGGGAACAGGGGGAGGGAAAAAGACATATGGGACATTTGGGGGGCGGGGAAACCAGGAAAAGGGAAATGAAATGTAAATAAAGAATATATCCAATAAAAAAAAATTCAAGTTTAAGTGTACTCAGCATATTTTAAGTAGACTTCAGTCTGAATCTTATTCCCCTTCATTTGAGCACACTAACTCCCTAAATGCATGTTTAGAGTTGACACGTAGCTATTTTCATTTAATTGCCAAAACAAACTTAGACTGTATACCTTTCTGTGAAGACTGAGGCATTGTCTCAGTTTTTCTAGCCTAATATTGTAAGATTTCCTTTTGACCTCCTCASGACATTTGTTCTTTAGAACACAGCTAAAGCACACTTGTTAATTTTTTATTATGTGGGGGGACTATCCACCTTTGAATAGACAGGCATTTTGAAACTGTTGAATTCATTGCTGATGCTGGTGAAAGCAGCAGGATTATTTTATTGTTTGAACAAAGAGTATCCACTAGGAATTGTCAACCTTTGTATGTTACCTTCACGCTGCATTATAGTAATAAATCCTACTATTAATGTCTCTTGTTTTCCAAATATTAAAGCTGTCTAGCCTTCTAAATAAAGYTCTGTATCTTCCAAAGGGAACATGTGTCTTGCTTTATATAGTTTCATGGATTCTCCAAACCCASACTAATGCCTTTTGTTTCCTCAGTTCTGTGGTTTTGGTTTAGTTTTTAAATTTTGGTTTTGGCTGAAGGGTCCCAAAGAAGTCTAAATAAAGAACATAGTGAAGTTCGTGGACAGTAGGTTCTCTCCTGTGAAACAGGTGGGTGTGCCCAGGGGACATGTGCTCTGCTCCTGAACCCTCAGATTCTCCTCTCCTCCCTCTCCTACTGTTAGAAGAGAAAAATGCTGTTACTTCAGTAAAGTGCTATTTAAAGCTTTCAAGGATATTTACAGATGTAAATGTTCCTCAGGTTTTAGTGTTGCAGGCAACATGCTAGTTTTGCTACTTGTATTCTATTATGTTACCTTTGAGGCATCTTTTTTCAGGGTTTCTCACTAAATTGTTTTAAGTCAGTACCTGGAGACATATGCTAAGAGGACCTAGTAAGGAAAAAGCAACCTTTTTAGCTCTAGAGCCCCAAAGGGGTGATATGAAAGTACAAAACCTGCAGATTGTTGTTAGACTGTCATTAAGCTTTTCAAAGGCAAGTAGGATGTAATGACCTGTAGATTAATTTTCTTGCAAAGACCTGGAATATCATAACAGCTGGGTGTTGGGAAGGAATCCTCCAACTTGGAGATGGAGGTCAGATGCTCAGGGATTTTGCTAGGGTGAAGGTTTGGGAGGCACAAGGGCTTTGCAGCTGAGGCTGAGCTACGCTCCCTGGGAGCATAGTGCTGGCAGGGTTATTGAGGGTGAGCTGCCCCTCATAGTCAAGATTGTGCTGTGTCTGCCCTGATTGACCTCCCTGTGGAATCTGGAGGTTGAGGCAATTGGCCTAGTGTCTCCCCTAAGCCTAGGATTCAGAAGCCTCACCTACCCAGGAACAGACGAGTAGGATGAGTGTGGAATCTCAGACCTTCAGTCTTGGGGGCATTGTAGCATCATTCCCTGGATACAGTACCACAGTATCTCCACTCCCTGGATGCAGTACCACAGTCTGCATATTTACAATTCTCCAGGCAAGTGCACATGCTGAACCTGTAAGAAAATCAGAAACACATCTGGCCCCACCTCACCACCTGCTCCAGATTTCTGTTTAAAATTTGAAGTCTTGACTATAAATTTAACTGTGCCTAGAAATCTGAAATCTAGAAATTCTCGAGAGACAGTTTATCCACAATTGAGGGCCAGGGTGGCTTTGCAACTCTACCTTGATTCTCATGACTTCTGCCCAGGCTGAATGGGTCAGAAAACCAAGGTGCTGTATTCCTAGTGACTGTGTCTCTATTTCTAACCAAGAAAAAGGTCAAGGAACTAATAAAATAACAAATAACCCATTCTTGAAATATGCTTCCTCCATTCAGCATTAATTCCAGCATATTCTGTGGCTGTTTTTCTATACCCTACTTTCAGAATTGGGGTAAAAAGATAACATGCCTTAATTTGTATGTATAAAATGGCACTACTGTGAAATTGTGCACTTTAAGCTTATATAGCTTAACAGTTACTTTTTTATTAGAAGTTACCTAAACAATTACTGAGGTTACAGAGATGGGAAAAAAGGTTTCACTCCATTTCAGATAAATTATCTAAAGCTAATACCTTATGTAAAACTAAAACTTTATGCAAAACTAAAACCCTTATGTCAGAAACTTCCATCACCATTAAATTTAGAAAATGTAACCTGGATATCACAAAGAACTCTCCATACTCACTGGATAGAGAGCTCTAGTGATTTGTACAAATGGTTCCCTAGTTTGGATATCTCTGAAATTTCCCCAGATAGATACTCACCAGTTCTCACTAGCCATAAAAGGGCGTCTTACGTTTTACAAATGTATCAGTTCTCTGTCTCACTGGGTCTGAGGATGGAAATCACAGCGTTTCAAAAACACTAAATTTAAATAATTAGCATACAGAGGTCCACCATGATACCGTGGCATTAAATGGCAGGGGAGTAGTATTATCTGAGCTTTGCATCTGAACTGGAATTTATATTGCTGCCACATAATGCATTACTTTCTCATATGTACAAATTCATATAGAAATCAAATCTATATACTTTTTAATATAATTAAGGTCCCAAATTCATTGTTAGAACCATTACTGTTCAGTGCAGTTAGCAAAGCACGCCTATGGAAGATATTTGTATTTAGTGGACAGAAGTGAGTCTCTGATTTGCTTTAAATTGAAAGTAAACAGCTACTAGCAGAATGGAGTTTGAACACATTGTGTTGATTAACTACTTGTTCTGACCTTTAGATTGTAGTTCTAAGCAAAGCCTTAAATAGGACAACTGGGTTACACTCTTACCCTTGCATATACAAAACATCCTTCTTGTGTCCTTCAAATTTGCACACACTCTCATACTTTAATTTACATCCTAATGAAGATTGCTCAGAAGTACCTGCAATCCCTGCTGTTACTCCCTGCAACTTTCATTTTGCATTTTGGTTTCTATGCCTCCACTAGAAAAGATGTTATAGCCCAAAATGTACGGCAAAATGTCACATCTGCAGAGTTAGCATTTCTGAAACCCGGTTTTGCTATGGCCTCTGCAAAACTTTGAGAGGGCTTTGTTCCACAGAGCCCCTGCTCTGGCTTTCCCTCTTGGTTGTGGAGACACTTATCCTCCTCTTCAGTTAATGAGTTTCACCTAGTCTAGCCGTTTGTATTTTTATAAAGGATCTGTGAAGCACCAACTGCAAAAGAAGGAAAGGGCTTTTGCTTTGCATTAATCAGAAAGTGGAATTCTATAGTAAAAAACATTTCTTTTAATGTTTCAGGAATCGAACCTTTTCCTAACATCAGGACGGGCTCAGTAAGTCTCTGGGTGTAGAATGTTAAGCCCTCTGCAGCAATTACCTCAAGCTTGGGATTTTTTTTACTACTTAAGAAATGCTGAATGGAAAAAGATATGGCTACAGTACATATATTTTCAGAAAATAGTAAATGGAAAAAGATTGATTGCTTCTGTTGACATTATTTCCAGTAGAGTTCATTTAATTTGAAGGATTCTTTGTCTGGAAATAAGCTCTGTGTGTGTAAGTGTGTGTGTGTGTGTGTGTGTGTGTGTGTGTGTGTGTGTGTGTGTGT
>BDUI01008189.1:24267-45114 GCA_002335545.1 Apodemus speciosus
CCATCCTTAGTGAACTAAGATTAGACAGGAGACTCACTCTTCTTCTGGATTTCCATCCTTAGTGAACTAGGATTAGACAGGAGACTCACTCTTCTTCTGGATTTCCATCCTTAGTGAACTAAGATTAGACAGGAGACTCACTCTTCTTCTGGATTTCCATCCTTATGTTTACTTGAAAACCAAGCAGAAGAAGCACACACCTACAACAATTAAATCTTCTTTATTTGATTTTTAAAATGCATGTTTTTGAGTGTGTGTATACATGTGTGTCTGTGTGCACATGTGGAGGTCAGAGCACAACTTTATTTCTCTCCTTTCACTACTTGGGTTCTAGGGACCTGCTTTAACCCATTGAGCCATCATGCCAGCTCTGATCTTCAAAGAACTATCAATCACCGGCTTTTGTTTTGAGACAGGGTCTCACTCTATACCCCTGTGGCCTGTGACTCGATGCGTAGATGAGAATGGCCTCAAAGATCAGCCTGCTCTGCCCTGGAGCACTTGGGTTAAAGGTGCCTGCTGCCACTCTGGCCAGCAGCATTCCAGTTTTTAAAAAAAGAAATCACAAAATAAAGGTTCTGCAGTCATTTCTAGATTGAGAGCATCTAGAGATCAAACAGAATCTCCTAGTAGGTAATTGAACCTTTCCATTGAAAATTTTCTTGCTAAATGTTTGGTATCTTCTAGAGTTTATGGTAAGGGAAATTGAAATGTTTTCTTTTGGGAATGAGGAATAAATGAGCTAAAGTGTGAGAATTACTGGAAAGTCTTTGAAACAAAAGCATCCAAACTAAGGGGATTTATAGAAATCAAGTTTCCTATATAATCTTTAAGAAGCCATTTTTACAAGGATTTTAAGAGATATTAGACAGGTAGGTACTCTGGGGTCTTACTCTTATCCCTTTGATTTGTAATTTAATTTTAATGCTACTTGAAAAGTCTAACTACTAAAATATTTTAATTTGTTATTCTTTTAAATTTGTCTCTAAGTGTGTTGGTACATGCCAGGGCTTGGGAGGAACAGGCAGGCAGATATTTTCTCTTCCTAGAGAGACAGGGTTTCTCTGTCAGCCCTGGCTACCCTGGAACTCACTCTATAGACCAGGCTGACCTCGAACTCAGAAATCCGCCTGCCTCTGCCTCCCAAGTACTGGGATTAAAGGCGTGCGCCACCACCGCCTGGCTTTTGTTTTTTTTTTTTTGGCAGATCTTTAAGTTGGTGACCAGCTTGGTCTACATAGTAAGTTCCGGGCTAGACAGGGCTACACAGTGAGACCTCATCTACAAGTACACATATGCTTTAACTTAAATACAATGTTGATTTAGTTTTACTGTTTGTTTTTTTTAAAACTTGATTTGACCTAAAGAGAGTGATCTTGTCTAATTGGATTCTTATACTGTCTAGAATTTTAATTGTAGATAAGGGCAGGAACAGAGGTATTTGTATAATTACTGTGAAATTTATAATGTTTCAAAATGTTGTTAATTACAAAAGTAACATTTTAATTGTTGAATATTAAATTCTGCACTAGTTTTGAGTTGTACATAATATTTACACAGTATACATAGAACAACTAAATAAAAATTTACTTTTCTGATTTAGTAACTCTTCAGAGATGTTTGAGGTTAATAAAAATTAGAATTTAAATGATTTCTTTTTTAACACCCAGTCCGGGCCGTCTTTGAGCCAGCCTTATGGGGAAGGCCTGTGTGTCTCTCTCGACCCGCTACCTCCTCTTCCGCCTTTGCCACCGCTGCCACCTGACGATCCAGAGCAGCCCCCAAAGCCACCGTTTGCAGATGAAGAGGAGGAGGAGGAAATGCTCCTTCGAGAAGAACTGCTAAAATCTCTAGCAAATAAAAGAGCTTTTAAGCCAGAGGTAATTTAGTGCCTGGCCCTCTAGGTGGCGCTCTCTCACCTAGCATAGGGTGTTCTCTTGTCTGCCTCTTTCAGAACTGACAGGTTTCTCAGCAAAGTTAGGCTAAATCTAATGTTATTTTACTCCAGATCTTTAAAGTGACACACATGTCTTTTTATTTAGAAATGCTTATCTTTCTCTTATTAGGAAACATCCAGTAATAGTGACCCACCTTCACCTCCAGTTCTGAACAATTCTCAGCCTTTGTCAAGAAGCAATCTATCAATAGTCAGTATTAATACGGTATCTCAGCCGAGAATACAGAATCCAAAGTTTCACAGAGGACCACGTCTTCCACGAACTGTGATCTCGGTAAAAACACATAAGACTCAATACTTTTATTCAAACACCTTATTAGAGTTATTTTTACTCTCTACTACCTAGTTCATTTATATACAAAAATAAATTCTTGTATAACTACAAGTGAAAAAATTTAAAGAAGTTTGGAGTAAGAGTAGCATGTGCCCTTGAAGGTTGGTGGGTTGGGGTGGCTGTTGGAGGGTGTGCCGTGCAYAGAGAGCTAGTCTTTGCTCTGCTCTTTTCAAAGAACTTAAATTGGTCCATTTCCAGCCTTTTCTGGTATCAGTTGTACAATATCTAAAAATTCTTCTCAGTGCTTTTCTCTTTAAAACATTTTTAATAGGACTGAGACTTGAACCTAGACCTTCCCCACAACAGGCAAGCACACTACCAAAGTCCGATATCCCCAGCCTTTTTTTTTTGTTGTTTTTTAAGATTTGGAGACCTCACTGAATTACACGGGCAGGCCTTGAACTTGATAGTCCTGCCTTGGCCTGCAGTAGGATTTGCAGGCCTGTGCCACCAAGCCAAGCCGACTCATCTGTTAAATAACTTGTTCATATTTTTAACCAGAGATCATGCTATAATGGAAGAATTTATTTACGGTGTTTATTAAGGAAATTGATCTGAGTCTGGTGGCAATACCGGCATATAGGTGTTGGAAGCCTGAGCTGGAGTTCACCTGGGCGAACTGGGGATGTGCCTTGGTGAGAGTGATTTCCTGAGTGTGTACAGAGCCCGGGGTTCAGTCTCCAGGGCTAGAAAATGAAGGCTGCAGTAATGAAACTTTTTAAAATCTTAGTTCCTAATGGCTTTAAAGGAAAAATAGAGCAAAGTCAAGTTGAAATCTTTCCTCTGACAGGATGACTAACTTTGGTCAATCACCCTGTATTTGTAGTCAGAGAGTCTACAAAGTTTGTAAATGATTTCTTTGATGCAGTGTATTTCTTCATAGAAAACAGTTGTTGGAGAAAGTGATCGTTGTAAGGTCTGGAAGATAAAGACTGGCTTTTGTGCTTGGATGATAACCATATTGGGGATAATAGAATGTAATCAGAAGATGCCACCATACTATGTAGAGCCTTTTGTGTGTGTGTGTGTGTGTCTTGATAGACAAAGAATCTAAAAGACTTGTATGAAGATATATACTTAATTTTCAAAGAATAATGAAAAGAATTGAAATGCTTTTCCTGAGGGGCTGTAGAGACTGCTCAGTGGTTAATAGCACTTGGAAACTCCTTACAGGGATGTAAGGAGTTTCRTTTGCAGTACCCTTGTTATGCTGCTCAAACCAGCTATAATTCCAACTTCAGGCAACTGAATACCCTCTTCTGGCTTCCAAGGCCACCACTGCACACACATGTGGCATACACACAGACAGACACAATTTTTTTTGAAGATTTATTTATGTATGAGTGCTCTATGTGTATGTATGCCTGCATGCCAGTAGAAAGCATCAGATCCCATTTTAGATGGTTGTGAGCCACCATGTGATTGCAGGGGAATGAACTTAGGACCTCTGGAAGAAGAGACAGTGAGTGTTCTTAACCACTGAGCCATCTCTCCAGCCCCCAAGCACATTTTTAAAAAAAGAAGAAAAGGGGGGGGGGAGAGAAATGCATTTATTACCATGATTAACAAATACATTACTTTTGTAGCTTCCAAAACATAAATCAGTGGTTGTGACCCTGAATGATTCAGATGATAGTGAGTCTGATGGAGAAGCTTCCAAGTCAACCAATAGTGTTTTTGGTGGATTAGAGTCCATGATCAAAGAAGCAAGACGCACTGCGGAGGTATGTGTTGTAATTTATGTTCAAAGACAGTTGGCACATTGGCAGTCATTAACATGCATTTTGTTCCTGAAAACAATTAGACCTTAGAGTTCATGCATTTTAAGTACAGTGGTTTGTAGAAAAAGTATTTGTGCTTTTAGTACTTATGTAATGAAGTATCTGTTGATTAGGTAGATTCTGCTGTTTTGAAAATTGTCTTTGTGTCTCAAATTACTCCCTTTTGGAATAGTAAAATGAGTTCATCTGTGTACAAGGGAAACTAAAGGTTGTTCAGCATTGTACTATATTAACTGAAACACCAGTTTCTTGTTTTCTTTTTAAGATTTATTTACTTATTTTATGTATATGAGTATACTGTCTCTGTCTTCAGACACCAGAAGAGTGCATCAGATCTTATTACAGATGGTTGTGAGCCACCATGTGGATGCTGGGAATTGAACTCAGGACCTTTGGAAGAGCAGTTACTGCTCTTAACCTCTGAGCCATCTCTCCAGCCCAAAACGCTAGTTTCCAACTAAAAAAATCTATAGTGTTTTAAGCCTTTTAGGGTTTTTTTCTGTTCCAGTGTGATTCAGCTTCGTATTTTTAAGGGATAGCTTTTGACTAGGTAGATTACGTAATTGGGTAATTGGCAAGTAGCCTGTTTGGTTTTCAAAAGAAGAGTGAGGATAGTCCTAAGATATTCAGTATCTTAACATATAGGGCAGTATAACATAAAATATAAAAGAGTAGAATTTTTTTTAAAAGATTTATTTTATTTATATGAGTACACTGTAGCTATCTTCAGACATACTAGAAGAGGGCATCAAATCTCAGTATGGATGGTTGCGAGCCACCATGTGGTTGCTGGGAATAGAACTCAGGACCTCTGGAAGAGCAGCCAGTGAGTGCTCTTAACCACTGAGCCATCTCACCAGCCCGAGTAGAATTTTTGAAAGCTGTTGACTTCATTTTTTTTTTTTTTTTTTTTTTTTTTTTTTTTTTTTTTTAGCAAGCTTCAAAACCCAAAGTACCTCCAAAATCTGAAAAAGAAAATGACCCTCTGCGAACACCTGAAGCTTTGCCTGAAGAAAAGAAGATTGAATATAGATTGTTAAAGGAAGAGATTGCCAAGTAAGTGAGAGTCTATGTAATTCTCTTGAAGGCAGTGCTTGCTGGCGTTTCTTTATCTGTATAGACCAGAACTCTGAATTTATCCTAGTTATGGAGTCAGTGTTAGGTTTATACATGGGGAGTCAGCCATCTGTCAACCTAAATACAGTGAGGCACCGAGTTACAACTAGCTTATAAAAGTATATTTTAAAGAAAATGCTTTTGGTTTACTCTTTGGTCTTTTTCCTCTCTTGGTCTATTTCCTCTCTCAATTTAGTCGTGAGAAACAACGTTTGATTAAATCGGATCAGCTGAAGACAAGTTCATCGTCCCCAGCAAACTCGGATGTGGAAATGGATGGGATTGGTAGGATAGCAATGGTTACTAAGCAAGTTGCAGATGCAGAAGCAAAGCTTAAAAAACACAAGTGAGTCTCATTCAGTGTCTGGTATATTTCTTTATGTGCCTAGATTGAAAGATCTATATCTATATTTATATTTGTATATGTCATTAGTAACTACCATAGGATTACAATTTTATCTTCCACAGCACCCCCCCCCCCACCAGTGGCAAACGTGTTACACCCC
The DNA here is from genome assembly GCA_002335545.1 of Apodemus speciosus. Lineage (NCBI taxonomy): Eukaryota > Metazoa > Chordata > Mammalia > Rodentia > Muridae > Apodemus > Apodemus speciosus. Next base: position 29,962 of record BDUI01008189.1, read on the forward strand.
ATCTTCCCTAGGGTCTTAAAATCTCCATACAGGGGTGAGTTAGGTGTGAGAGCAGGAGTGTGGATGTGAGGTAGGAGGTGCTGGGCACCCCATTCACAGAGTCTTCCACATGATAGAACTATAGCAGTTATTCGTTCTATTGACGCACACATTTATGGAAAGTAATTTAATATTTTAATTAGAGATACCAAGACCTTTAAGAAAGGTTGTCAGACTGAAACAGCTTATTCATTGCTAAAAATCATATGTGAATTTCCTCATTTTATAACCTTAAGAACTTTTGAATATATTTAGAACATCTTCAATTTTTTAATATGGCTTTATTTAGAACATCTTTATTGTAAAGCATATTTTTATCTTTTAAGAGAAAGCACATACCTATAACTTATATTTAGGGGTGTATTGTGTGTGTGTGTGTTTATTTTTGAGGTGTGTGTAGGCCTAGCTGGCCTGGAACTTGGTGTGTAGCCGAGGCCGGCTTCAACTTTGTGGCATTCTTTATGCCTCTGCTTCCTGAGTATTGGAATTAGAAGTATGTGCTTCTTTCTACCCAGTTTACTTCTGTTATTAAAAGTGAACTTAATTGTTGGAAATAGTCATTATCTGGTCTAATAAATGATGTTCATATCTGTGCTCCTAAATTAACTCTTAGAATGGTTTATGTTTAAATAGCATAATGACTTTTTTTTTTTTAAAGATTTTTTTATTTATTATATGTAAGTGCACTGTTGCTGTCTTGAGACACCCCAGAAGAGGGTATCAGATCACATTACAGATGGTTGTGAGCCACCATGTGGTTGCTGGGGTTTGAACTCAGGACCTTCGGAAGAGCAGTCAGTGCTCTTACCCGCTGAGCCATCTCTCCAGCCCGCATAATGACTTTTTAAAGGCAAGCTTTTAAGACCTCATCTGGAGGTCCATCCTTAAGGTCCATTTCCATCCGTAAGGAAAAGGAATATGTGTCCATAGCCTCATTTCTAACATTTCGGACATTAAGTATCTGAGCACGATTTATTTGCAAGTGTTTGGGTTTTGGATATTTGTTATAACTATAGTTTATAACATATAGGATTTGTCTTCAGTTTATGACCAGAGTTGTCACTTTGAAATTATATGTACGTAAGATAAAAATTCTTAAAATACATTATTATGTTATTAGTTTGAAAATTTTCTGTTTTGATGGTGGTAGTTTGCTAGTTCTAGAAAACAATAAGAATGTTGTTATTTACCACTCAGGATTCTCTTGATTAAAGATGAGTCGGTTTTAAAGAATCTGGTACTGCAAGAAGCCAAGAAGAAAGAGTCTGTTCGAAATGCCGAAGCAAAAATTACAAAGCTTACAGAACAACTTCAGGCAGCAGAAAAAATCCTCAGTGTTAACAGGATGTTTTTGAAGAAGCTCCAAGAACAAGTAATGCTCTTTTCTAAAAAAAAAAAAAAAAAAAATTAAATATTGTAGTCTGATGTGTACTGTATTTTTTTAAAGTTTTATGTTTATTCCTGTGTCTGTGTGTGTGTCTGGTGTCTGCCATGGTGTGTGCTGGTGTTCACTGAAGTCAGTCAGGCATTGTACTCCCTGGAGGTGGAGTTACAGGACGTTGTGAGCTGCTGGATGTGGGTGCTGGGCCTGAGCTCCAGTCCTCGGGAAAGCAGGGAACTGTTGAGCTCTCTCTCCAACTCAGCACTGTATATATATTTGCATACGCAGTGTTTGATGTTTGTTTTTGTTTTTGTTTTTCTCTAAAGCAAAGGGGAAAACTGAACCTAAGCCATCAGCATGCATGTAGCCTTTTGTTGAGACATACTATCAGGATATTTTTATTTTGAGTTGAATTTGAGTTGAATACCTCTAAAGCTATTGTGTTTGAGAGGATATTTCAAAAGATTTTAAGCATCTTCAAAAGATTTTAATTCATGCTTTCTATTTTCAGATTCACAGAGTTCAACAGCGTGTTACCATTAAGAAAGCTCTGACTCTGAAGTATGGAGAAGAGCTTGCTCGGGCAAAGGCGGTAGCTAGTAAAGAGCTAGGGAAACGCAAACTGGAGCAAGACCGCCTTGGAGTAAGTCGCCTTGAAGACTGTTTTGGAAAGCAGGGCTTTTCTTTTTTTCTTTTTTTCTTTTTTTAATGGTACTTCTAAACTAAGAGATGTATAGTTAATTCCAACTTTGCTGCAACTTTAAAGAGAACAGGTTATGTTATTATTCAATCTGTACAATCTAGAGATCTAGAGTTTGTTTTTAAGTGATACTTATATTTTGGATGCTTTAAAAATTTACTTTGCATTGGTTTTAGTTTTTATTGGTCACAGATTAACTTGGAAATGCTGTGCTACTTGTCAATTGTTTCTCTCTGTCAGTTTGGTTTTGTGGTGTTGGTATAATCTAGTGATACCACAGTTATCTTGTGAGCAGTCGTGTACGACTGCATACAATGATATAAAATATTTACTTTTCTCCTACAGCCAAACAAAATGATGAGACTAGATAATTCTCCAATATCAAGTCCAAGGAAGCATTCAGCAGAATTAATTGCTATGGAAAAAAGACGATTACAAAAGCTAGAGTATGAATATGCCTTGAAAATTCAAAAGTTAAAAGAAGCCCGAGCCCTCAAAGCAAAGGAACAGCTGAACCTTGTTCCTGTTGTGGAAGAGGAACCTGAGTTTTCTCTACCTCAGCCCTCCCTTCATGATCTGACACAGGATAAATTAACCTTGGACACAGAGGAGAATGATGTCGATGATGAAGTTTTGTCAGGTTCAAACAGAGAACGAAGAAGATCCTTCCTAGAGTCCAATTCTTTCACTAAGCCCAACCTCAAGCACACTGACACGCCTAACAAAGAGTGCATAAACAAACTTAGTAAGAGTACTGTAGAAAAGCCAGAACTTTTTCTGGGCTTAAAAATAGGTGAATTACAAAAATTATATTCAAAAGCTGACAGCTTAAAACAGTTGATTTTAAAAAGTACCACAGGCATTACAGAAAAAGTTCTGCATGGTCAGGTAAGTGGCATTTAGTATTTCCTATAACATGTAGAGTTTTCTTAATACCTCACTTGTCTTTGGAATTACTGTGATTTCGTTTTTGTTTTTCCTTCAGGAGATTTCTGTGGATGTGGATTTTGTTACAGCACAGAGTAAAACAACAGAAGTGAAGCCATGTCCATTTAGACCATACCAGAGCCCTCTTCTCGTCTTTAAATCCTACAGGTATAGAAGAGATAGTTAATAGTGTGCATTTCAGAGTTACCCTGGCTCCCAGTGCTTTACCTTAAATCTGTCTTAATAAAAGCATTTGCATTATGGTCACCGGAAAACAAACCTTTTTATGAAAGACTAAAGTATGTATTACTATTGTTCTCAGAGCGTATCAGAAAGAACGTTTTAGCATGTTCTTTGGGTTCAAATTCTAGGTTATCTTTCTGTTAAGTATTTTAGGAATAGAGTCTTGTGAAAATTTTTATTTATTGATTGATTTATAAGTATTTTTTTTAAAAAACAAATAGCACATTTTATTTTATGTATATGAGTACACTGTTGCTATCTTCAGACACACTAGAAGAGGGCATCAGATCCCATTATAGATGGTTGTGAGCCACTATGTGGTTGCTGGGGATTGAACTCAGGACCTCTGGAAGAGCAGTCAGTCCTCTTAAATGCTGAGCCATCCCTCCAGCCCCTGATCTATAAGCAAAGTTTTTAAGATAGAATCTCATTACATAGCCCCGACTGAACTGCATTTTAGCCTCAAACTTTTTTTATCCTCAGCCCTGTGCCTCCCGGGTGCTAGTATTACAGGTGTGTGCCGCCACACTTATATCTTGGACAATGGTGATTGAGGACTCTTCATTTGTCATTGGCCAGCCTCTGTAATGTTGACTTAGACATTCCTAGGTGGCTAATGTCCCACAACATTTTCAGAATGCTAGATGCTGCGGACTGCTAAATGGATGTGATTTTATGATAAAGTTACAAAGCACTCACTGGTAGTAAAGGCTCATATCCTAGCATTTATGCTGGCTGTGTAATGTATGCAAGAAATAACAGTAAGGAACATTTTATTATGTCGTGGGGATAAAAGATGCTAGAAAATAGCATTACATACTTTTCTGTATTATAGTTTTAAAGTTGTTTTTTTTTTTTTTTTTGGTTTTTCAAGACAGGGTTTCTCTGTGTAGCCCTGGCTGTCCTGGAACTCACTCTGTAGACCAGGCTGGCCTCGAACTCAGAAATCTGCCTGCCTCTGCCTCCCAAGTGCTGGGATTACAGGCGTGCACCACCACCGCCTGCTAGTTAAGTCTTAAGCTATTCTTTGCTTTAGAGTTTTTAACTAGCACAGTTATTGCTGTCACATTTTTATAATGAATACAGTATCCTTATTTTATTTTCAGAAAAGTATGTTGAAAAACTCTTTGGAGTAAACAAAGACCGAATGTCAATGGACCAGATGGCTGTTCTCCTTGTTAGCAATGTCAATGAAAGTAAAGGTCATAGTAAGTATGTATGTGTGTGTGTGTGCATAGGTGTGCATGCCTGTTTCTTCTGTATGATTGCAGACCATCTGACATTGTTTTTAAAGTGAATGTTGTCTTTTACTATTATGATCAAATAACTGTAGCTCTTTTAAAGTCTTTAAAACAATAAAATATGATAGTTACATAAATTAATAACCTTCTATCTCTCCTAGCACCTCCATTCACAACTTACAAAGATAAAAGAAAATGGAAGCCAAAGTTCTGTAGAAAACCTGTATCAGAAAATAGCTGYAGTAGTGATGATGAGCAGTCTACAGGACCAATTAAGTACGGTAAGTCACACCGTTTGARATCTAGAATTATTAAGTGGTGTTCTCTTTATCAGAATGCTGACAGTTTTAGACGATTTTATAAATGTGTTTTCTTAAACTTGTATCATTGGTATTTTTCASTGTCTTAAATGTGGTGCCCTTCATGTTTTCAATAATAGGTATTCATTGATCCTGACATTGCAGGATGTTTTCATTCTTGCTCTTTGCTCAATAAATTGGAGGAACACTCTTTAATAAATATGGTGCCTCATGTATTTGCAAACATGCTTTAGTGGGGTGAGCATAGCCTCAGCTGAAAATCACTGCTGTGCCTGGGTCCTTGAAAGCAAATAACAACAACAACAACAACAACAACAACAACAGTAGTAGTAGTAATAGTAATTATTATTATTATTCTGGAATCTATTTTCTGGCAGGCAGTAAGTGTGTGTGTGTGTGTGTGTGTGTGTGTGTGTGTGTGTGTGTGTGTGTGTTTCTTATTTCTAGTTTTCACTATTTGTGGATTAATAATGATGTCCAGGTACATTCACGCGCTTATTTATATTTGTGTAACAGTTCTGTAGTTGAGATGTAGAAGAAATATTTTGTAAATTTTAACTTAATACGTGGTTTTCCTCCTCTTCTCCTCCTCCTGTAGGAGAAAGTCTCATGTAGCCAAGGCTGGCCTTAAATTCCTGATGCTCCTGCCTCTGCTTCTGGAGTGCTGAGCTTGTAGGTGTGTGCCTTCATAGCTGCCTTTTAACTTCTAGTTTAGTTTTTAAATTCACAATTGAATTATCAGTCTTATCTCTTAAACTTAATTAATACACTTAGTATGGTTTACCAACAGACCATACTTCTAGTTCATCAGCTGAGACCTATTCTTATTTTCCTGATGCTTGAAATATTTTTTTCTTCTAGATGTGTCTAGGTTTGGATGGGTAATTATCTGACACTTAGACTTTAGGGCTGAAAATCAACTGATTACCTGTTACTAGAATCTTTAGGGATGAGAACAAAGTTTTTTTTTTCCTTGAGTGATTGAAGATAAAAAGCTAATGGTATTTGTTCTTTCAGCCTTTCGACCAGAGAACCAAATAAATGTCCCCGCTTTGGACACTGTTGTGACTCCAGACGATGTTAGATATTTTACCAATGAAACTGATGACATTGCTAACTTAGAAGCAAGTGTGCTCGAAAATCCATCCCATGTACAACTGTGGCTCAAGCTTGCGTACAAGTACTTGAATCAAAATGAGGGGTAGGTCAGCTTCAAATTGTTCTGAAATATTTGTATCTTTAGTCTTCACTGATGATCATCAGGTTTATATCTTTATTCTTTATTTTCCTTCGCCGATGGTCATCAGGTTTCCTTATCATCAGTGGGCTGGCTCTTTTGTTTTTGAGGCAGGCTCTCAGTACCAGAGGCTAGCTGAAACTCCCTTGGTGGCTCACACACTCATGTTCCAGACTCCCCAGTGCTGACACTGCATGTGTGAGCTGCCACGCGTGCTTCAGTACTTGATTCTTTTGGAGCAGGGTCTCCTGTGGTGTTGATTGTTGGAGCCTGCTGTGTGGTTGAGGGTGCTATGGCATGGCTCCTTCTCTGTTTACTTCCCACCTACTGAACTGAGAGGTGGATTGTGTCACACCTGGTTTTGAGTCCTTAATTTTCTTTGTGACGGAGCCAAAAATATTCTCTTAATTGTTCTAAACCTAGTAGAAAAGTTTTAAGAGAAGAACTCTTCATTTTGTGTTCATGGCTCCGTAGATATCAGGTGTTAAATTATACTGAAGTTTGTTGCACATGGGTTACATCTTTAATCCTAGCAGTTGGATTTCTGTGAGTTTGAAACCAGCCTGGTCCATATAGTGAGTTCTAGGCCAGCCAAGGCTACATAGTGAGACTGTCTTAAAAACCAAAAAGGGGGTGAAAAATCTGTTCTCAGTGAGAATTGGGACAGGTAAAATTTTAATTTGCCATGGACATTTAAGTTTATTTAGCCATTTTTAAATTCTCACTCTTCTTTTCCATGYGTGGTTATGTTCATGTTAAGTAACATATTTCGCAGTTCGTTTCTGTTACAAATTTCATACTCTTCTACTTTTTAATAGTAGAGAGTGAGCCAGGAGTAATCTTTACAATGTAATTTTAAAGTATAATAGTTTCTTTTATTAAAAAGCAGTCTACTGGGAAAGACCTATCTTAAAACTTAGTATAAAACCTATTAAATAAGGCAGCAGTAGAGTGCTGATAAACCACACACACCTGAAAAGGGTCTTATTTAACTTGCCTGTGTGTCATTTCCATGAGAATGGGGTAAGTTACAGTGCTTTCTTGTCTGACTCATTGAGTAAAGGACAAAAGAACTGTACCTTACTCTATGAGTAGGCTCATGAAAGAATTATCTTCTTTAAGAGATAGCAAGCCCTTGAGCTGAAAAGAACTATTATATTGAAAGCTTTGATATTTTATGCTGGCAGTAGCTGGCCTTGAGAGAGAGAGTTGTTTAACTTTCCTGTTTTCAAACAGTATAAATCATAAAAGGTATTGCTGAGTATAGACGTAGAACACATTTGAAGTCGATAATTCAAGTGCTTTTATTATACTATGTTTTTATCTGTGGTAAATGCTCACAGAATATCTACTTAAAAAGAAATTATTTAGTCTACAGGAGACCAGAACCTTTGGGCTTTGACAGACATGATTTGAAATCCCAATTTATTACTTTGTATCACRGTGATCTTGGCTTCTTGTAGGTTCTAGTAGAAGGTAGATTCTTAGTTTGGCTCATTCGATTAGCTCTGCTTAGACGGTAAGTGTTTCAGTATTTTCACTGCTGGCAACGTGGCGCCACATGCCTGCTAAGCAGGTGCGTCACACTGAGCTGCAGCCCGAGCTACTCAGCACTGTACAGTGAACTCTTGCCCTTTCTTTTAAACGTGCAGACTGTGTTCAGAATCTTTGGATTCTGCTTTAAATGTACTGGCTCGAGCTCTGGAAAACAATAAAGACAATCCAGAAATTTGGTGCCATTACCTCAGATTGTTCTCAAAAAGAGGGACCAAGGACGAGGTGCAAGAAATGTGTGAAACGGCTGTAGAGTATGCTCCTGACTATCAAAGCTTTTGGACTGTAAGTAGAAAAGACATCAGCCATGTGGTTGATTTATCTRTGGTCATAATTCCTTGGGACATCCTAATTATTGGTAGRTAGCTTAATAGATTATATAGTTTATCAGCATGTAGAYCCCATCCTATCACGATCTTCCTCAGCTTTATGGTGCCAGCATGTCTCAGGTTTGTTATTTACTTATTTTCTGAAGCTCAAACATTGGGATAACACATTACCTCGTAATAAATGAATTGATTACTTATAACTTGTCCTTTCGAGCTGAAGTACTGGAAAGCCTTGGATAGCACAGACTATCTAAATCCAAGTGTCTGGAGTGATGCTGTTGATGACTACAAGCTTCTCCAGAGAAAGCAATATTCAAAAGTTAGAGCATTTTCCTTAGACTCGTTTCTTCTTTAGGGGGCCATGCATTTCTAATACAGGTGCTCTTTTATTTTTTATTTCCTCTATGAGTGTTTTGCCTGAGTGTATGTCTGCACCACTGTGTGCCTGGTGCCCTTGGATGCCAGAGACTGTGGTAAACTCTGGGACTGGATTACAGGCCATCGTGAGCTGCCGTGTGGGTGGTGGGAATTCAACCCAGGACTACATCTGACTGCTGAGCTATCTCTGCAGCCCACAGATACTATTCTTTTACGTTTTAAAGAGTCACATTCCCAGTCAACACAGATTGTGTGTGATCATAAATGCAAGCTTYGTATATCTGTTATGGTCTTGTTCACCTTGTATTGATTCAGAAATGAAGTGCAGTTGCTCTCAGTGATGACTGGGAGAATACATTTGATTTTAGTTCATCCGATTTTATATACTAATCTGTGTCAGAAGGCAGATCTGGATATTATACTGSAAAGTAGGTTTATATATTTTTATAGTTACTCTTTTTCATAAATTGTACATCTATTGAGACAATGTCTTAATTGACAGTTTGTAGTTTTTTCCTATAAAGCACAATTAATGATATGAAACTGTTTCCATCAGTTTTTGCAGCTAGAAAGCACCTTTGAAGAAAAGGATTACGTGTGTGAGAGGATGGTGGAGTTTCTGATGGGAGCGGCCAAGCGGGAAATATCAGATATTCTGTCCTTTCAGCTTTTAGAGGCTCTTTTGTTTAGAGTTCAGCTACATATATTCACTGGGAGATGCCAAAGTGCACTTGCAATTTTACAGGTAAACATTTATTATAGTATCTAATCTCATCTTGCAGAGTGTGTATACAGGTCTCAGACATGAGTAGCACTGTTGAATAGTGCGGCTTTGAATTTGAACTCTTGTCACTTACAAGTAAGTTGTGGTGACATTTTACTTTTGTTTCCTTTTGTTACTATGAGTTTTTATATATAGGGTTTACTTGGAAGGATTGTGTTAGTCACTTCCCAGCTAAGCCTTTTTTTTTTTTTTTAAGATTTATTTATTATTATATGTAAGTACACTGTATCTGTCTTCAGACACACCAGAAGAGGGTATCAGATCTCATTATGGATGGAGCCACCGTGTGGTCACTGGGATTTCAATTCAGGACCTTCAGAAGAGCACTCAGTGCTCTTAACCTGCTGAGCCATCTCCCCAGTCCACCAGCTATGCCTTAATGTGTGATCTAAAAGGATCAGTCCATAAAGAGCATCATCTGTGTTGACGTGGGCTGAGGGCTGTGATTTTTCACTTCTTTCTTTCGTTCTTTCTTTTGTTCTTTCTTTTTCTTTTTTTTCCTCCCTCCCTCCCTCCCTCCCTTCCTCCCTTCCTTCCTTTTTTGTCTTTAACTTATCAGATTTTAAGATTAAGGGATCTTAATACTTTTCATCTCATTTCATTATTATATGATAAACTTTAAGATAGTAAAATCTGTGCTCATCTCAGGATTTGTCATTGAAAAATTTGGTGACTATAGAAATTTTCACTTATAAGCTGGTCGGTGATGTGCTTGCATGCCTTTAATCTCAACACTAATGCCAGCTCTCAGGATGCAGAGGCAGGTGGATCTCTGAGTTTGAGGGCAGCCAATGCTACATAGAGAAACTCTTTGTCTTGAAAAAATTGGTTTCACTTAAGTATTTAAGAATCATTGAAAATATATCAGTTTCATTCTTTAGATTTGAATCTTATTGTGAACGGGAATAACTCTTTAAAAACACTTCCAAATGTTTTCATTTTCTCTAGAATGCATTGAAATTGTCAAATGATGCAATCGTAGCTGAGTACCTTAAGACCGATGACCGGTGTCTGGCATGGCTGGCCTACATTCATCTTATTGAGTTCAAGAGTCTCCCTTCAAGACTTTATGACCCATCTAATGCAAATCCTTCAAGAATTGTTAACACAGAGCCGTTTGTAATGCCATGGCAAGCAGCTCAAGATGTCAAGACCAATCCTGACTTGTTGTTAGCAGTGTTTGAAGGTAAGGGATGCTTATAAATTATAATATCAAGCATTACAAATTACAAAACCATTGTTGAGAACATCAGTTCATTTATTCATTATTATTCTTCATAGTATGGGATAACTTAAGTTGTAATTGCACTCTATTATCTAGGTATTTTTAATATTACTGAATTACTTAACGATGGTCATTGCATCTATGAAACTGGAAAGCTACATTGTGGCTTTTTTTTTAATTATGGCAAAGGATACAAGATTAATGTATTGTTATTAAATGCATGTGCATCTAAAGCACACACTTCCTGATAATCAGGTTAGAGGAGTTGATTGAATTGTAGAACTAAGTTTGCTTGTTTATTTTATTTTATTTTGTTCTGGCAGTCTTTTAAGGATGCATTTTGATATTTTTCATGTTAATATTTTCTCCCAAGTTAATTTTATAACTATTGTATGTTAAACATATATCTGCCATTGAACATATAATTAAAACCTGTTCCTCCCTAAAATAAGTATATAATACTGTTAGAAGATATATGCATTTGACATAATTACAAAGTATATAAAACCATATATACAATGTATTAAGATGTAGTGTAAATTGTATGCTACAGAAGTAAGAATCTGGCATCTGTAGAATTATTTGGTACAAATCCTAAACTCAAGAGGGGGAGATTACTGTAGGTTTTCATGTTCAAGGAAGGAAGGTGTCTGAAGTCGGAACTGAGCTTTGAAGCAGGACTACAGTGTGTCCAAGGGGACCCTCAAAAATACAGACCTGTGTTTGTTTCTCTGTGTTTCCTAAGGGCTGTGGATGGATTTCTATAATTTATTAAGTGCTTAGTAAATCCTTGTTGAATATCCCAGTAAGGAAAGGGAAGAAAGGTCATTCCTGTTAGAGGAATTAGGGAAATAAAAAACAAGCTAAAGAGAGTTTGTATAGTGAATTCAAAGAAGAATTTGAGGGAGAGTCCTTTCTGTTAGACAGTGGGAGGCATATGCTTGGTTAATGGAGTGATGGAGATTTTAAGATGCTTTACAGTGTTCTAGACTTGATGACAGAAGAGAGTCTTTAAGGAGAAAGCGGTTGAATGTTTATATAGGAAAACAAACCAGAATAAGGCTTCTGTGACTGAGGTATAGGAAAAAGCAGTGTGCACTCARGAGACAGGCAGATCTGAAAGGAAGGGAGGGAGGGAGAGGGGAGGGGAGGGTAGGAGAGGGGAAGGGAGGGGAGAATGGAGAGGAGAGGAAAAAAGAAAAGAACTAACCCAGTGAGAAGGCTCTGGGTATGACTCCAAGCCTGGTGGTGGTGGTCCATCCCCAGGACCACAGATGCTGAAGGAAAGATCACATTCCTCCTGCAAGTATTCAGAGTGCTGTGGAGCATGCTTGTTCTGCAAAGGGACATTACCATTTCAAAGGAAGGTGTAAAACCAGAAGAAGGACCAATTTTGTGTTTTCAGAGGTGGGAAATAGGGTTTTTTTTGTTTGTTTGTTGGTTTGTTTGTTTTTAAAGGGAAAAATCTAGTTTAGGTGAAACATCAAAGAAAGACTCCTTTTAAGCGATCAGAGAAAGAGTTAAAGATAATTTTATGTTTTTCTTTTTGGAATGAGTTTAAGGAATTTAAAGCAATTGCAGATGCTAATTTAAGTAAAAATACAGCTCATTGTGTGGGATCTCCTATGAGATGGTTCTACTTGTAGTAGGAATGTAAGGTAATGTATAGAAGTGTAGGAGTGTGGTRATACCTGAAGTCAGGGTAAATGTCAGGGTTAAGTGAAGACAAAAAGGATGATGGGCTAGTGAAGGTGTCTTAGAGTTGGTAATGTAAGGTTCAAACATCCCTGAAGGAGGACCCCAGACTCGGTATGCAGAAACAACCAGCATGTGTGGGGGGGGCACCCATCCTCTAAAATGGCGACCCCAGACAAAGGCATGCAGGCCTTCTTATAGAGAACTGGAGGAACTCTCTAGAAGGATTAGGAAATCTAAAATTGCATTGGTGGGTGCTAGGGGGCTACAGGTGGTCAGCGGTCTGCATTCCTATGTCCTACACCATGAATGTTTAACCATAGGATGAGAGAGGGCTGCCCATCACAGATGGCCCATCCTGAGATAAGATATTTCCCCATTTTTGTGGTTATCCTTAGGCTGTTCTTTGGGAGGGGGTTTTATGATTTTGTTCTGGGTTTTATGGTCTGTTCCTAGAGCTGGTGTCTTATGACTTAGTTTCTGGGACTTATGGTCTATTCATGAAGTTGGTACCTTATGGCCTTTTTGAAATCAGGCTTTGTCCTTAAATGGAGACAAATGGGGTTTACGTTGCCTTTTTAGTATAACACAGTGAAATGATTGATTGTATGTTTTGTGGTAGATGCAGTGAAAGCTTGTACAGATGAGACCCTTACCAATGGAGAAAGAATAGAGATCTGCCTTCCACTTTACACAAACATGATCGCTCTACACCAACTCCTAGAGAGGTAAAGCTTAATGAACAAATAGCTCTGTTAAAATTGGTCCTCACAGTGTCTTAGCCGTCTTCTTCTTCTTAAGGTATGAGGAGGCAGTGGAGCTTTGCAGAAGCTTATTGGAGTCGTGTCCCACAAACTGCCAGTTACTGGAAACCCTTGCAGCTTTGTATTTGAAAACAGAACAATATGACAAAGCCAGATGTGTTTGGCTTACTGCATTTGAAAATAATCCTCAGAGTGCGGAAATTTTTTATCATCTGTGCAAATTTTTCATCTTGCAGGTAAAAAAAACCAAAAACAAACAAACAAACAAAAAACCCAAACAACAAACTCATGCTTCTTAAATACAGTGTTTCTGTGTTTTGTATTCCTTCCCCAGTGACTTCTCCTGATAGCAAAGCCTTCTTGGTTCTTCTGCCCTTTGTAGGTTAATCAAGATTTTGCTGCTCTTCCTGCAGTTCTACCCTTGCATTTGCTTACAGGCTTTGTCTCTAAGAACTCAAGAGCACAAACTATGTTACTTATGTTTACACCCGAAGTATCCACATTAGTGACAAACACGATAACTGCTTAAAATCCTGATGGGGGCTAGAGAGATGCCTCAGCAGTTAAGAGCACTGACTACTTTTCCAGAGGTCCTGAGTTCAAATCTCAGCAACCACACTGTGGCTCACAACCATCTGTAATGGGATCCGATGCCCTCTTCGGTGTGTCTGAAGACAGCAACAGTGTACTCACATACATAAAACAAATAAAATCTTAAAAAAAAAATTCTTAGTGGGTGATTTTGAGCCTTTGATAATGTTAGGTACATTGTTTAATGATTAGTTGAACTTCCGAATCCAGAGGCGTTCCAAATTCATTTCTGTTGTGATAAAAACCCTGACAAAAAGCAACTTAGGGGAAGAAAGGGTTTATTTAAATTCACAGTTCTCAGTTAGTGTCTGTTTATTGCAGCATCAGGAACATGAAGCAGAGAGTCATACACACACTCGAGCATGTTGCTTGTTAGTGCCCACCTGCTGTCCACACATACTTAGATCAGGTCCTCAGCCTTGGGAATGGTTCCAGCCACAGCAGACTGGGCCTTCCATATCAAATAACAGTTAGGACTGTTCCCACAGTGAGACTCCCTTCCCAGGTGATTGTAGAACCAACTGTCACAAGAAGTAAGGATGTGTCCAAGTTTACTCATTGTGCTCCCATTTGACCAAGAAAAATAATCTTACCTCATCTTTTAAAAAGGCTTTCAAATGTCTTTATCCAATACCAGCCTGACGTGTGTTATTCTTTTCTTTTAATAGAATGGAGGTGATAAACTTCTTCCATTTTTGAGGCAATTTATTGGATCCTTCTTTAAACCTGGCTTTGAAAAGTATAGTAATGTGGATTTATTTCGGTAAGTTGTGGAAATTTTGGTTTGTAGAGGAATGAGAAAAAATTTAGGCCCGAGGAAAGATACTTTTTTCTTGTTGGATGATTACATTTCAGACTACTTATTTAGCACTTGAATACTTACCCACAGAGTTGTTATGAGGGCTGAAGATGAGAGAATGAAGGCAAGTTATAAAATTCTCTGTCATATAGTGTAAGGCTTTTTTGTAGCTTCTCCATTTAGCTCGTTAATTGTTGGTATTGTTTAGTCCTGTAGTAAGAAAGTGTCCTGAGACAATCTCATTGATACTTGAAAAAAGTGTGTTTTACTTGCTGGTTAACCATAGATTTAAAAAAAAACCAAACAAACAAAAAAACAAAACAAAACAAAAAGCCCTTCTTACGTTACCTACTCTAGACTCTGAAATGGTTATTAAACAGCTTTAGAGGAAGTTTTTCTCAACCCATCAGTTTCTCAGTAGCTCTGTAGTTATGGTCCTTGCTTTGCCACAAGCTCTGTTACAACATTAAAAGATACTCAGATCATCAAAGAATGGATGCATGGAAGACTTTAAACCTTTCTTCCTTCTTCCTCATTGTTCTGTATGGGATCAACAGTGTTTTTTCCCTTGAACCAGAAAATACTTTAGGTTTGCAGGTTATGTTTTATTATTCCTATATAGTTGTGGTATTGTAGTGGAAAAAAAAAAAAAGAATCCATAAATGAATGGGTGTGGCTGTGTTCCAGTAAACTTGTATTTATAAAAATAACTATACACTGCTGATTGTGAGAAAAACATCAAAAAGAAAATATTTATGATCCTCTCCGTTACTTCGTTATACATTTATAAGTTATAAATTTCCAGTGTGTATGTGTGTGTAGTGCTCAAGGATTCCAGAAGGGGTCTTGGGGGTTACAGACAGTTGTGAGCAGCCTGATCCTGGTACTGGGGACTGGCCTCCAGTGTTCTGTGAGAGCAGCCAGCACTCTTGACCACTGAGTTGTC
>BDUI01008189.1:47255-61025 GCA_002335545.1 Apodemus speciosus
GTCATTCTACTATTTTCTATTGACTAAGTATGGTCTACAGAGTGAGTTCCAGGACAGCCAGGACTACACAGAGAAACCCTGTCTCGAAAAACCAAAAAAAAAAAAAAAAAAAAGTCTGTATGTTGAAAGTGTGTGTTGTCATTTTGTTACCTAACAAAATTAAACTGTAAGCATTTATTTTCTTAATTTCTTTAATAGCCTTTGTCATCCTCTTCAATCAAGTATTAAAGAGACAGTAGAAGCATATGAGGCAGCATTAGGGGTGGCCATGAGGTCTGATATCGTGCAGAAGATTTGGATGGAGTAAGTTTGGCTATGTTTAAGAATGGGATTTTTAGAATAATCCTATGGTGGGGAAAAGGGTGATCAGCTTTTTGGTAAGTTACTGGCTTAATTATTCTGAAGCACAATATCTTTCTTTTGGCAGTTATCTTGTCTTTGCCAATAATAGAGCTGCTGGATCCAGAAACAAAGTCCAAGAATTCAAATTTTTTACTGACTTAGTGAATAGATGTTTGGTTACGGTCCCTGCCCGATACCCCATCCCTTTTAGCAGTGCTGATTACTGGTCCAACTATGAATTCCATAATCGGGTAAGAATTTAAGGATTTTGGTTTTTGTTTTGTTTTGTTTGTTTGTTTTAGATGCTTGTATATAACAAGGAAAATTTACCAAAGATAGCAAAGCTACTGTTTTATATYGAGAGCTTTTCCTGGGACCACTTTCCTAACATTCACTGCCCTTCCTGTGATCAGCTCTTTACTCTTCAGAGTCCAGGAAAAGGTGCCTTGTCAGGCCCTGTAAGAATGAACAGATCCTGGGAGTGGGTGAGGGGCTATGTGAGGTGCAGTGGGGTGGGAGGGCTGTGATCAGCTGTGATAGAAAGTGAATAAATGAGTAAATTAATGGAAAAAAGAAAACAAACCAATCAACATATCCATTGCAGTTAATCTTCTTGCTAAGTTCTGTCAAAACTGTAGCCATAGGGCCTCACAGAACTGAAAATAAGGTGCTGTTTACATTCATAATAGTAAATAAAATCTGATTAGTGATGTCCTCACAAAGGGTATTATAATTAGTAAAGCAAAATGGGTTTGTTCTGTTCTTTTTTTTCCCCCCAGTCTGGTTTCAGTCAATACGATGAAACCCAAAGCCCCTGCTCACCTCAGTTGAGTGTAGCCTTAGCTGTGCGCTCCCACTGCCCTCTGTGGGGCGGCTCTGCTGCTCATCAGGATGACCGTTACCGTGGGGTGTGCTCCTGAGCCGTTCTTTATCCCAGGATCTCAAACCACTACATGGACATTAAGTCATTGTCTTACGGGATTCCATGAGCAAGATGTGGCAAGTACTGTTAGTCCTCTGACTTGCCCAGCAGTATACAGCAAGTAAAGGTAGATCAGGACTGAGGACTCACTCCTGGCTTCCTGTCAGTGCTCTGTCCACGGCTCTCAGCCCGGGGCCGTAGTCTCTACTTTGTATTTGAAAAGTGGCTAGTATAGTTAATCACACATTATTTAATCACACGTTATGATTTGTACATTTGTGTCTTAAAGACCTTTTATTATTATTATTATTATTATTATTATTATTATTATTATTATTATTATTATTATTAAGATACATAGGTAACCGGAGTCTGCTTTTTAATTGCATTCAATTTCCCTCCCTCAACCTTCACAGGTCATTTTCTTTTATTTGAGCTGTGTTCCAAAGACTCAGCACTCTAAAACCCTGGAACGGTTTTGCTCTGCTATGCCAGCAAATTCTCGACTTGCACTGAGGTAAGAAAGATTTTAGTTTTCAGCTCAGTAGTATAGGCCCTTCATATGAAATTAATTTGAAAACTTGATAAATCTGTATGTAGTTCTGCCTTTTCCTCATGGATATATACTACTCTAATCTCAGAATTGTTAAAACGACATTTAGTTATTCACACAAGGACAGTGTAAAAAAATCTAGTCATGTCAGAGAACTGCATTCCACTTTCTACTAGCATCTGCATTATAAGCAGGAAACCTACTTTGATATAATAGAGGAATATTAGATTTTCATGTCAGTTATTTAGATATTTAGCATGCATTGGGATCTTAGGGGTTGGTGATATAAAATCAGTACATTCTTAAGAATAACAAAATAGGCTAACTTTGTTATTAAAACTTAAAAAAAATCATAGGTTTGAGAAAGCACTGCACACTGCAGGCACTGCACACTGCAGGCACTGCACACTGCAGGCACGGCACACTGCAGGCACGGCACAATGTGTAGTCATTTTCCTTGTATTAATTGCATATTACCATAGAGCTGTTTTTATAAAATACCTAATGTGTTTATCAGATATTCTCTTTTGTTTTAGAGTATTTTCCATTCTATGATACATATGAAATATATATATTATACATCTAAAATATAGTACATGTCTGAAAAATAATCCAAAGTCTTAAGTTTATGAGAAAATTAGCCATATTATTCTATAATTAAATTTCATGACAACCATATTAGTCCTCAGAAGCTAGTGGTGGAAATTTGAATAAAGAAAATTATCTTTGATATGCATGTGAAGTAAAAAATATGATTGTATTGTTTTTCAATTTGTATCTAGTTTCTTTTATGATAAGCATTTTAAAACTTAGGTAGTGTAATTGTTGGTACATTCTCCCTACAGTTATTCCTGTTACTTCTCTCTGCTAGGAGAATAAGAACTCAACACTTAGCCATTATATTTCCATTTTAGTCCCAGAAATACTCAATATGCTTACTCTAGGAAAGAAAATGTTTTTTAAAATTACATTGGTGTATTGCGTCATTACCTTAAAAACACTTGGGGTAGAGGAGTATGTAATGAGACTGCCTTTGTTTTCTGCAGGAATACATGAGCTTTTTGTGTCGTTGAAGATAACTGTAGAACAGTAGCTTAGCACATTGTGATCCTGGGACAGTTGTCATGAGACATTCTATAAATATTTGCTGAATATCCTTGTTAGGATTTAGCTGGCCACCCTTTGCACCTTGTACATTCTGTTATAGAGCGTGTTTGGGGTGCCCTTCACTTTGAATGCTTTGTTCATTTTCCTGAATGTACTTTACAGGCTCCTTCAGCACGAATGGGAAGAAAGCAATGTTCAGATTCTGAAACTCCAAGCCAAGATGTTTACATATAATATCCCAACATGCCTGGCCACCTGGAAAATGTAATGCAACAATCATGTACATGTTTTTATAGCTATGCTTTTATTTGTAAGGGTTGTTCCAGACAGGTAAATCTGAAATAGCATCTTATCCCCCTCCGACAAACAGACCTAGGAGAGAGTTGTTTTGGGCACTTGCTGTGGTTTAATACCTAGAGTGAGTAATTGCTCATTAGTAGCTGCTTCTGAGATTAATAATAATAATAAATAATTTTAACGAGGGAGAACATTTAGATAACAATATTATCAAACAGATAAGTGTGTATAACACTTTAGGACCATCTTTAAACTGTAGGGTTTTCACTGTTACAGTCTGCTTTCTTATTTTAAAGGTGTTAGTGCCTTTAAAACTGTTTTACTAGTTTTGAGTTTTTTTTTTTTTTCTTTTTTCTTTTTTTGCCCTCTCATGAGTCTTATTCATGTTCAAACACTGGTCTGCTTTATTCCTGTAAGGTTGATAAAATTGTTGAATTTTTCTTTTCACTGTAGGTTACACTCCTTGGAAGTTTAGCCTGTTACTTTCAGGAAGTTTTGTATTCAGATTCCCACAATCAGTATTCTGCCAGTGCTGGTGTTGCATTTTGTGTGAAGATATATAAATTTTCCCCCTTTTCTATATTCCTTTTCTCCCTTAGAGCCATTGCCGCTGAGATTGCTCTAAAGGGACAAAGAGAGGTAAGCAGTTCATAATTGAATTATCAGATGGGCCACTTCTTTTTCCTTTTAGCTTCCTTCTGCCTCTTTTGTTGGCCTCTCACTTTAAAAGGATTAAAGATAGAAAGACRTTAACCTTCCAAGAACTCTATTTGAAATCTCTAAAGCCCAAGAGAACCATGTTTGACTTGAATGCTCGTATGTTGTAAAGTTCTGCCTTGAAGCAGACAAGCTTTTAAAAGTGTTGTACACCATGTTTTCTGATGAGAGCGTGTCTGTCTATTTTATAGGTCCACCGTTTATATCAGAGAGCCTTACAGAAGTTACCTCTTTGTGCATCACTATGGAAAGATGTAATGCTTTTTATCTTTTATTTTATCTTGATGTTTTCCTATAAATTTTCTGCATGTGCCATATCCATTGATGTGGTAAATGCTCAAAACCTAGCTGTGTCTTACTTCTATGCTTCCCTGTCTTTTACAGCAACTCTTGTTTGAAGCATCAGAAGGAGGTAAAACTGATAACCTGAGAAAACTAGTTTCCAAGTGCCAAGAGATTGGAGTCAGCCTAAATGAGCTCTTAAATTTAAACAGTAACAAAACAGAAAGCAAGAATCTCTGAACACTGGGTGCAGTCAGTTCTAAGCCCTTATAATAATTGCCAAAATTATTTGAATGATTCTTCAAGATTAGGCTGATCCCTGGCTAAGGTCTGTGTAAGGCAGACAAGCATTATTGATCATATCAAGTTTCCTACAATATCCTATCCGTAAAACCGGAAGCAATGAACATGAATGACACTCTTGGAATGGATAAATGAACTTCCTGTTTGGCCTGCTTCTGGGCCCTGCCAGATTCTCTAACATCATGTACGTAAGTATAGCTCCTCAAAGCGACTGACGTTTATTTTAATTTTACTTTGTTTTGGTTTCATTTTTTACTTTCCCTACCTTTATGTTGTGCTATTCCTGGTCCACTTGACACTCTCTGATGCCTGAGAGATTCTTGTTTGGGATTTAGTTTCCAGGGCCATGTTTACAGTAAAAAAGCAGACAGTCAGTCCCTTTTAGTTCCTCCTCTTTAAGTCTCTGAGATTCTTCATTTCAGGGTTTTAAACGTAAGCAGTCCATCTTAAGGAAAGTGTAACTGCCATGGCCACAAGTCTGCTAGTTGCACTTGAATGTTCTAGCAGGGTTGTTGACTGCCCTTTCTACGTTCTGGACTCCTTGCTGAGACTGTTTAACTTGAAGATTAAAGAAACTATTGCAAATGCCAGTGCATCAGAACCTAAGAGTGGTCAAATATTATGTGCAATTTTTTTTTGTAAAGAAATTTTAATTTATAATAAAGTTTAACAGTTTAAAGAACATTTAATATTGGAACTGTTTTGTATTCAAGTACTACTTTGTAGTATTAAGTGGTTGGCGTACAAAATATTTTTAATATAAGTTAGCTTTTTAATAATGGTGATATCTTCGTTTACTTCTCACTCTGGTGGGGAAGGGTTGACATAGGAGCTAGGGATTCTTCCCGTAATACCATTGTTTTCTTCTGAAACTCTCTCCCTATTCAAAACAACAAAAGCCACTGACTTTAATTGGTGAACATAGGCGTTCTTTTTTAAGAACAGTGAACAGATAGGTTTACACTACCATTAAGCACTGTGTTCTCAAAAAACATGGTTAGTGTCACCAAGTCGTAGTTTGAGATATCTACCTAGAAACATGCTGGCTTCTCTTACATATGCCATGGAAAGAGAACTGCTTTAGTTTAGTTTACTGAGCTGTTTGTGCCTTGTAGAATAGTTATGGCTGCATGGTGCAATAAATGAAATCGATCTGTGTGCAGCCTCATTGTGGGAAGCAGAGCTGCAGCTACAGCACGACAGGCGAATTAGTACATCCTTATGTCTGAGCAGTACTTACAGTAAAACTGTATCTTGAAGACTCTGTGCCTACAAGATGACACATAATTTGCTAGTTTATACTGTCTGGCTGTGTCAAGAATGGAACTCATTTGTCTAGTGACCTTCATTTAACCAAAAATCAGGATAGTGGCTTTTGGATTTTTTCTATAACCAAAGAAATTTTGTTAGAAGATACAAATCCCAGATGGGTATCCTCCCATTGTATATATTTAAATATTTACCACTGAAAGTATTTCCTGTTCTGATTATTTGAAAATTATGGTTACGTGCTTATGCTTTAATTATCTCAGGATACTCAGCTGTAAAATCCAGCCCGAGTGAAGCYGATAACCCAGGTTGGTCTCCAGAGCCCAAATAGCAGTGGAGGGAGAGAACACAAACTGTCTTCTGCTCTGCACACATGCAGGAGSGCGCCTTYGTCYACCATCATATACAAGTTTTCCCCATCAGTTTCTCCATAGTTTAACAGTTGTAATAGTAATTGAAGTATCTCAGTTTTTTAGAAGAGAGGCCAAGTTTTAAGCTTTAAAGTTTTTCCTTAGGTTTAATTCTGTGTGTATGCATGTTTTGCTCCCATCTATGTGGGCACATATGTATGTGTCTGTGTGTAGTGTGCATGCCGTGCCCTCAGAGGGTGTTAAATGTGGAACTTGAGATATGGATGGTTGCAAAATGCCAAGTAGGTGCTAGAAACCAAACTTAGCAGCCAGAGGGCTCTTCACTGCTGAGCCATCTCTCCAGCCCCCATATTTTTTTTTTAATTTTTATTTTGTATTAATGTTTTCATCCACAATAGCGATTTTCCACACACCACTCCTCCCGTGTCTCTTGGTTTCATGGAGAGCTCTACCCATTATGTGCATGAAATTCTGAATACATCCACCGAGGAAGCACACAATGTACACTGTAACAACCTCAGGGTTTACCGCTCAGATGCCTATAGGAATGGCTGTTTTCTTTCTTGATCAGTTGTCAGATTGCTAAACCATAACAGTATCTAATATTGACCTTTTTCTTCCCTGGTTTGAAATCATAGTCTCACTGTGTAGCCCAGGCTGGCCTGAAACGCCCTCTGTACAATCAGGCTAGCCTCACACTTGTGGCAGTCCTCCCCCTGCCACCTCTCACACCTGTGCTGTGATCACAGGTGTGTGCTCTCTGTCCCTACTGATGATGGCTTATGTTGGCCTTTCTCCTGTCATTCACAAACTCACTTTAGCATTTACATAAAAATAACAGACACTTTAAAAATAAGGCTCCTGTTTTTTCAGTTTCTTTTCTTTTAAAAGTGTTTTCAACAATAAATAAAATTTTGGGTTAAAATTGGAATGGTTAACATGCTCTCTGATAAAGTCTTTAAAATCAGAGCGGGGGTGGGGTATCTGAGAACTGCAGCCTCCTGCATCCTCTTTCTTGTTTGGAGAAAGACACAAAAGGCATTTTATGCTGTGGGGCTTTATCTATGATAAAGGAAATGAAGTAGTAGATTACACTGAATTTTTATGTGTTTTCCYCTCATTTTAGAGAATAGCCTAATATTTGTATTTGTCTTTTAACGGAAAGTGGACCTTGTAACATTTTTCTCACTGGATTATCTAGGGCGGGTTGCTTTCAATGAAAGGGCATATAAACCCACATCATAAAGTAAGCAGGAATCTCCAGGTGCAACATCTAAGCGTTAGAGGCGCTCTGCAGACAAGCAGAAGGTGATTGAGACTGACAGCAAATACAGAGGGGCTTTATTGGAGATTGCAGTTCAAATATTGATTTAGGGCCTTGAAAGGGTAGGAGCATGTAGGTGAAATCCAAAGCAGGGCCACTTTTCTTTACATCTGCTTTTATACTTTTGTGTTAACTGTATGAAGGAGAAAATGGGAAAATACAGTTTTAGTCATCTTTAATATTTGAGAATTTTTCTTTCAAATAACTTTATTGTCTTTCTGTTCTGTTTTCCTCGCTCATCCTCTTTCCCTCCCATGAGTCCATTCTGCAAGCTTCCTTCGTCTCTGCCTTTCACCATGGGGGCGGGGCAGTAGAGCAGCCATCACGGGCGTGCTGCCCATCCCTCTGCCCATCACACATACACACACACAACACCGTGATGGCCAGTACTCCTTTGTACTACTCTATTCCACTGTCCACAAGAAATGTGAAGAGACTTTTAACTTTCTGACACATTTGAGTAGATGCAGTGCTTTACGTTTTTCACAGATAATAAAATAGATCTCCACTTTTTATGGCGTGGTCCTCTAAAGAAGGATGCCATAAGACCTTTTTCAGTATTTTCTCAAAACAGAATTGAGCATATTTTCTTTCCAGAATCTATGTTTATGCTCTGCGCTAAATTAAGAGATAAATAAAAGTGTTCCCATACATTCTAACCAAAACAGAAAAGAACATGCTAAGGAGACACCCTCACAGAAGCTCTGAACTTGATTCGGAAAAGGCCCTCTGGGTTTAGTCAGTATTACATCTCATGAAGGTTGGTTAATGAAAACTAGTGTTACTTCAGGATATAATGTGCCAGTAAAACCTGAGTTGTAAAAGGTTTGCATGTGTTTGGAAACATAAACATAAAAAACAAAACCAACCTGAGACTCATAGTGCTGCACTGCTCTCAGGAGGCTGAGGCAGAAGTATTGTAAGTTCCGGACCATCCTGGGTACATTGTAAGACCTGTCTCAAAAAGAAGCAGCATCCARAAGAGCTTCCTTGACTTCATTTAGATTCATTTTCAACTTGTTACACATGACAGATAAGACTGGGAATGTCACAGTGGTCYAACTGCTAGAAGTCCTCCTGGGACACCTGYKTAGMAACGCCACAYGAATCTGACTAGAACCTGGGTAAGGCGAGTGTAGTTGGGACCAAAACTCCTACTCTCTCCCCCCCTCCCATTTATTGTATAATGCAAGAAGAAGAAGATGCTACTTTCATAATTTCTTAGTACGTAAAGCATGCAAAGCACAATTTCAGTTCACTGAAAGCCACACATTTATTTTCCATTAAGCTTTAGGAGTGGTCATTATGTGGAAGAACTATCCAGAGTTGTCTTCTAAATGATTTTTTTTTCATAAGACATTTTAGCTCAGTAGCAGAAATACCTGCAGTCAGTTGGAAGTTAAATCCAGAACTAAAGTGATTCTGTTCAACAAAATGTGCCTATGGTTTCACCAGCCAAACAGGTTCTGGACTCTCTGAGGCCAGTGTGACTGACTRGTCCTCAGTGCTCGCGACTGCAGTGAGTGCTGGTCGGGGGGTGGGGGTGGGGGGTCCTCCAAAGACAAAACTTACTAAACAGAACATGTAGAATATGTGAGTTGGTCGTAGTTTTTWAAAAAGTAAAAAGGCCATCCAAAATATATAAAAATACACCTCAAGGACCATCTTTAATGAGTTTAGTAAAAAGCCTAAATTCAAATACAAAATTTTCCACAGTCATCTTTTAAAAGTCTATACTTCATTTTCCCCTTTTAAGTTGGTAATCGGAAAGCTCCAAGGCTGATTATCAGGTCGACTGAACAAAGGCGGCTTTCCATTGCTTGGTCAATTAAGCAAGCTGAGGCATGAACATAGTCTTACCTAGTGAAGCCAGTCTTGTGAAGATGGAAGCCTCAGGTTGAAGTTGCTGAGTGATAGATTACTGTCAATCTGTTTACGGTGGAGATAATCAGGGCATCTGCTGCTAGTGCCAAACACACTCAATTTGGCAAATCATACAGCCACATTTAAGACACTGCCTGGAGGCAAGCGTTGGCATTGCGTGCTGACTTAGATGGAGATGCAGAGAAAGCTTCAGGGAACTGGAGGAGTGCAAGCAGTGAGATGGAGAAGCTCCTAGGTGTTAGAACTGTCATCAGCCAGCGCSGCAATAACAGYGCACTCCAGTGCTGCTCCTTTTGCTCTCACACCCAATTCATAAAGTGTGAAAAAGTGTGTACTTACATTAGGCGTGTGAAACAGCCACATCATAGAAACTATCTTAAAATCTAAGCCACAGTATTTTGAGTGAGCAGGGACACTGTAAAGTGACTGCTTCCCATGGGTGTCCTTTCATTACTCTCAATAACAGACATTGCCCAGGTGTGATTTAGATGTTCCGAGAAATATATCAGAGGCCTTGGGGTGTGAGATGCAGCTCCGTGTAGAACACTTGCCCAACTTACTGGAAACCCTGGCTTTCATCTCAGCATTGTAAAACTGCAGCTAGGAACCTGCCTGTGTTCCATGGTCTCTAACGTTAAAACATCTTTTGATGATGCTTTCGACTCAAAAGTTTTTTTCACATTTCTTTATTTACTTATTCATTCACTGTACACCCCAATTTCTAGCCCCCCAGTCCCTCGCACAGTCCCTCCCCCAGCCCCCAGCCCCCAGCCCCTCATATGTGTCTCCCAACTGGAGCAGGGGCTGTTCCTAAAGTTGTTGACCTGAAGTTTCATCTAAATGACCAGTGTGATGACTAGACTGATTTTTGTGGTATTAAAAAGTATCTCTTAATTCAATAATGAATTAAGAGTAGCCAATCAAACCATTTTACACTTTTTTATTGGCTTTGCCTATGAAAGGCTTGGCAGAATTGAMCAATTTAAACTTACTTACAAGCAGAAATCATAAAATGACCTCATCRGGCAAGAAGCTTATATATAGTTTGTATTGAAGGCACGCTTAGGAAAAATATTCCCCTCCCTACAAATTATGACTTMAGCTGTTGCCAAGCTGGGTTGAAATTATGTTCCCAGTGAACTACTAAATATGGTTGGTACTGTCTTGCACATGGGTCAATGGCAAAAAGGCTTCATAATGCCAGAGAGTTAGATGGTTCTGCTCTTCTTGTTCATCCTGTGTGAACTCTATTCCCGAAGAGTTGCCAGTATGTTTGGTATGGTCTTACACATGGGTACATTGCCAAAGGCTGAAATGGGCAATGTAATTAAACCTTGTAGTCCATTCAAGCACCAWGAGGCACTACTAGTTARGTCAACTAGTTCATTCACTCCTAGTCCCAACCAAGCCGGGACCTACCTTCCATTTCCAGAGAACACTTGCTAAAGGTGGGTCTGCTAAGCTGCAAATCTCTGGGAAATTTTGGTCCTGATGATTCCAAACTGCTTCCTCCAGCCATCCTTTTCTTCACGTTTGGCTTAGCAGGTCAAAANGAGTCAGTATGTTTTCTTGTCCTCTGAAACGTAATGGGTTAACTTCAGTTAGGTAAACAATTGTGGGACAGCCTGAAGAAAGTAACAGACCAACTGAGGACAGAAAATGGAATATGCTCTCACAGCTACAAGGAGTGTTTGGAGTACAAACTACATTGAACTTGGGGATTATGAATGGGTGGGAATCAACAGCACATATTTAGATATGTGAGAGGCCAGGGCTAGGAAGACACAAAGCTTTTTTCATATTGCTCAAGTTCTCTTTTAGCTATCTTTGGTTGCCAAGCCTGACTGTGTGACCTTAAGAGATGTGGGGTCGAATTGCTTAAAACTCCTATAGAGGAAGCAAGACCTAAAGACTAGGTAGACAGTGAACTAAGATTTAGTTTGCTGGGCTGAGCATGGTGGTGCAGTTTTAATTCCAGCACAATCTCTTGAATTTGAGGTCAGTTGGTCTACATGGAGAGAGAGTTCCAGGCCAGCTACACAGTGAGAACCTATCTCAAATAAACAATTATTCTTTTAGTTTGTCAAGAGGACATTCTGATAAAGGCTTGAAAACAGAATAGTGGTGATGAATGAGGTAACCCAATGAAGACATGAAAACGGGACCTTTCTGTTTGAATGGGATGTGTTAACAAGACTAGAACACGACTCATCAATGTGGTTTTTACCTACAACATCCGGATGCTAGAAATATAGCACTTGCAGATGATTCAGCAGGTAAAAAGACTCTTGTCATCAAGCCTGGATACCTAAATTCAATCCTTGGGACCCACGTGRTRGAAGGAAAGAACTGACTCTAGCAAGCTGTTCTAGTGGCATTCTCATGCCTGTACTACAAGTAAATAAAAATGGTACCTAAACTGCAGCACTCACATAATTTGTTAGGCTAACTCTCCCATTAGCCACTGTTGTCTACTCAGCTTCTGTGGATTCAAGGAACTGAGAATGCGTTTAGAAAATTCATCAAGTGAGGCATAGTGCTTCCCACTGCAGCTCCATYGCTCAAGAGGACATTCTTGGTGGAGGCAGGAAGAGTGCTGTAAGTTAAAGACTAACCTGGGCTAGATAGTAAACTCCCCTACTTTAAAAAGYCCAAACCAGAGGGGACACTCTGAGCTAGCTGACCTGAGCACAGGGTCCCTAATTGGAGAGCTAGAGAAAGAACCCAAGGGGTCTGCAGCGCCATAGGAGGAACAACAATATGAGCCACCCAGTACTCCCAGAGCTCCCAGAGGCAAAAACATCAACCAGATAGTACTCATGGAGTTTCCCATGGCTCCAGAYGCATAGGCAGCAGAGGATGGCCTTGTGGACATCAAAGGGAGGAGAGACCCCAGGTCCTGGAAAGGCTCCATACAGCAATGTAGGGGAATGCCGGGACAGGGAAGCAGGAGAGGGTTGATTTGGGAACGGGGGAGGGGAGATGGCTTATGGGACTGGGGGTGGGGAGAGGGTGGTAACCAGGAAAGGGGAAATCATTTGAAATGTAAATAAAGAATATATCTAATTAAAAAAATAAACCAAAAACAAACATGCAAAGAACAGATCTTATTGTCAGAATTTCCATAATATAGAAACAACTCATGCCCTATGAATACTGAGGAACAATGACATAAGTAAGGTGTGTCAGAGCCAGTTTTCAGGAACACAAACTGGTAATATTTACATCACCAGTGCTTTGTAGTCTAAAACTGTTCCTGAAGAAAAACTGTGACTTCCTGAGTTTTAAACAGTGATCTTGAAACTAATGAAACCACTAAAAAAGTGTTCAATTTTAGGAAAGTTCAGTTAGCCACTGCAGTGTAGTCAATTACTCCCCAAATTAGAAGCTCAAAGCAACAAGCATCACAGACTCAGTGGGTCAGGAATCCTGGAGTGGTAAGGCTGAGGTTCCCATGAAGCTGGCCAGGGCTTGTTGTTGTTGTTGTTGTCGTTGTTGTCGTCATCTGTTCTTCAAAGCTCCATTTCCTTCCCAACTTGCTTATGTAAATGTTCACAGGCTCCAGTTTCTCTTTCTGTGGGCGAAATGGCTTAATGATGAGGTAGCTGATTCCTCAGCGGGAGTGGACTGAAAGSTTAGCACGGAAGTTTTAAAACCCAAGTGGAGAGTGCCCTGCCACCTAACCCAGGGAACGCACATGCAATCCATTGCAGGCCATGGGGGCTCATCCAGTATGAGAGGAGGTCACACAGGTGGGAGCAAACCAGCAAGCAGAGATAAGTGAGCGCATCCTGGGGCGCGCCTACAGCGCAGAGGAGCAGCCTCTCACCTGTGTGGAGAGGAGGGAACRGGAAGAGATGTTCGGGTCACAATATCCCTCTTCAAATTGCCAACAGAGCTGTTATTGGAAGCAGGAGTGGGTTTTCATCTCAGGTGGGTGTGGATGGCAACACTTATTTGCTCAAGACTGCCTCTGCTGTCCAGAGAACTATGCAGAGATGTCCCGGTGTTCCTATAATTCATGACAGCATCAAAAAAAAAAAAAAAAAAAATGGGAAAGGTTTACTTGCATGATCAAACACTCCTCCAAACATGCTGTATCTGCTGGGCATTCTGATCTCCTTATGAAAGCTTGGCTTAAAAAAATAATTTTAGAACCAAAGAACTAAAAAAGATGAGTTTAGCCAAATGTTGGGAAATCTTTTGTGATTACTGATCTGAGGTCTGCAAATACTGAAGTAAGCATCCGTTTTGGGGGGCACCATTTCTCTTTGAAATGAGGTTGCATCTTTTCGCCTTCGTTGAAATCACCTGCTTCTTAATCATCTTGAAATATCTTTACCCCGTGGAGCCTGCCACACTAAACAAGGCAGAGCAGCAACTATGCGTTTCACGTCAT